>BSYO01000004.1:16061873-16144485 GCA_033239525.1 Nepenthes gracilis | reverse complement strand
TGCAACTGGCCAGTAACCAGGCTAGAGGATATACATTTGGTCCAAATCCAACAACAACCCTTCATCTGAACTAGCATTGCAGAATGAGCAACACAGCGAACCGCACACTCAATAATCTACCAGCAGATTCATCAGAACAGGCATTGCAGAATCGAGACAATAAAGGGTCTAACCCTTAACGCTTCAAGAGCAGTTCATATACAGCCAGTATACTAGCTGACTGAAACCCCATCTCCCAAGAGTTTCAACACTATTGCATCAGCATCAGGAAACAGCAAGATAAAACGCGTTCCACTGCAACTCTTCATGACAAAAATGCAGCTCAACCAAATCAGTACCAGGTTAGAGGAAAAAAAAAAGAAAAGAAAAAAAAAAGAAGGAAAAAATGGAAAAAAGAGAGGAAGGAAAAAAAAAAAGGGGTTTGGTCATTTGCTGCTGGCGCTCTGGCTGTTCTTGATATGCAGGCTGCTTTCTTTTTGCTCGCCTTTGGGGATTTGCTAATGCTGGCCATTTCCTCCTGCAAGTTGTAGAGTCTGTTTCTGCCTGGCAGGTGCTGTGATTAATGGAGCTGTATCCATCATGTTGAAGGGGTGCTGTTAGTTGGTGATTGCTTTTCCCTTGGTTTGATGTGATCCCCCGCTTGGCTGATCTGTTGTTAGATGGTGTGTGCTTGTCATGGTTCATTGAATCTGCCTCGGAGTGCTGGAGTGTTTCTCTGTTCATTTAGAGGCGGCAGTTGGCTTTGTTTGCTCCTGTCGGTGAATGGGTTATATGCACTTAGCTCCTCCCTTGTTGCAGTCCTTTTGTTTTTGGTTCATCTTAATCAGATGCTGCTGTCGTGGGATCTATGGTTGCTGTCTTGCTGGATTTTTGGTTAATATGCTACACTTTCTGATCTTCTCTTTCTGCTGGTGGGTTGTGCTGGTTTTTTTGTTCAGTCTTCCTGCTGAAGGTGTCACAGAATTCGTGGATGCTTGCTGGAATGCCCTTGCTGCCTTAATGGGCTGGGGGAGCTCCAGCCTTTTCGCATGCTCGTGGTTCTAGGCTCCATTGGGTTAATGGTGTAGATGGTGGAATTGGGTGTCTGCTGGATGCGAAACGCATTTGTTTGCTGTCTGATGTGAAGTGAAGCTTTGATCCCTTTCCTTTTTTTTGCTTTTTGCTCTGGTTGAGGGTGGCGCTGCTGGTAGGTTGAGGAGGGTTGGAGCTGTATTGAGGTTCTGTTTTTTGTGCCTTCACAGTGTCCACATTTTGAGGTGCTGGTGCCCGAATGGTTGCTGGTCTCGTTTGGTGTGTTTGTGCCTTTGGTTGACGGCTGGGTTGGTCTCTTTTCGTCGGTTTGAATTAACAAATGCCGACTGAGTTTGGTAGTCTCTGGTTCTGAAATTTTGAAGTGCTGATGTTGGCTTTTGCACCAGGTCTTCGGGTGCTGTCTTACCGGGTGGGACTGAACAGGTCCTCGTCTGGTTTGATTGCTCATTTTGGCAGCGTGGATATTGCTGATGATGAATTGTCCCTTTTTGTTGCCTTTGCTGGAATTGTGGTTTGTTGCAGTATGCTCTTCCTGCTGCTCTGACCTGTATATTGTTGAAATATACTGGATGTCTCTCCCCCTGGCTGGATGTGCGTGTTGCTGCTGTTTGGCCCCCGCTGGACGCATGCTGCTCTGTCTTAGCCTGGGGAATCTCTTGAGCTGTAGATCAGGCAGTTGGGTCTCCTTTCAGCTTGAAGCTCCCACTGTGTTGCAGTCCTGGTTTTGAGATTTTCCCTATAGGCGCTGGGAGGTGTTTGCTCCTTCGGCTGGCAGAAGTGTGAAGATGTTGCAGATTTTGATGGATTTGGAAATGGGCGTGATGCAGCTGCCTTGTTTCATGATGCTGGAAACTTTGGGCTGCTGTATTGCGCTGCTGTGGGCGGTGGCCTTTGATCTATGCTGTGGGAAGCTTTGAGTTGCTGTCTAGCGGTTGCTGATCCTGTCACTCGGGAGCAACTGTTTTTTTGTTTTCTTTTTCTGCTTCTGTAAAATGATTGTAATCAATTTCCTTCCTCTGTTAGATCGTTTCTCTTAGAGGTCCTTTTGTGGTTCCCTCTGTTGTACCAGTCGCTCGGGGAATGCCCTAAGGTTTTTGTGTAAATTCCAAGTCAAAAACTTGGAGTTTCTCACATTGAATTTTTATAATTTTTTTCTCCCATTAATCCAAATTACACACTTACTTACCAAAAAAAAAGTACCAGGTTAGAGGGACTTTCTAGAGGCAGAAGAAGAACCCAGGAGTACAGGATAACAATGTCAGATAAGCATCAAAATTCCACCAAGCACATGTCTGATATATTTTATTCAAGCCACATGCCAAGATATAGCATGCAGCAGCACTAATCTGTCCAAAAACAAAATATCAAAACCATGGCCCTGGGAACAGGACCCAGTCAAAAAAAACCCCAGCAGCAAATGCCTAAGGGCCTGAGGCGCCCCTGGATTTTTTGGAGGCAGCTTTTTTCTTTTTCCTAGTTTTAGGAGTCTTCCAATCAGACTCCATGCCCCGCAAATCATCTACCAATGAGGAATTCGAGGAGTATTTCTTAGAAATCCTCTTGATAGAGCTTGGAGTAAGTATAAATTCATCTAAATCGAGAAGATGGTGTTGAGAATCGGAGACAGGGGAGTGAGGAGACAAATCGTCCATTTGCATATCATGGGAGCCATCCAAACACCTGGAGGCATCCGGTGGGCAACTTTGATGCGCACTGTCAGCGGAAGAGTGTGAAGGAACACTTTCAAGCTCAATACTGTCTTCAGAACCCAATAGGGAAGGGAGAGAAGACTGATTTACAGGCCGGGACTCCCCCATATCAAAAGGGGGTGGATCAACAGAAGGGCAACCAGAATCTGAGGGGGCCTTTACAATGACAGAGTGCTGGGAAGAAGGACCAGCGAGCTCCAAGGAGGGGCACTGGCCGGCATTACCATCATCATCAATTGGAGTCTCAACCGAGAGGCAACCAGTATCCACATTAAGGAGAGAAATGGAGGAAACAGAACGAACAGTTGCATCACTTGATTCAGGATGCCTAACACTATTACTTTGATTACAATCGACAGGGACAGAATCAAAAGGCTGAGAAGTACCAGTATGATTGCTGGCAGACTTGGACAGGCATTTTGATTCCATATGACCAATCTGACGGCAATGAGCACATCGAGTGGGTTTCCAGCTATATGCCACATTCACCCTAGTAATAACTTCAGAATCGGGACAAGTTTGAACAGCGATGGAACTGGAAAATGGCCCATCTGGACTGCAGTGAGGAGCTGCTGACCTGTCTTCTGCTGATGCTGGTGCTGGCTGAAGTTGTTGATGTCTTCAGTTGCATGCTAGATACCCTATATCCAATTTTCTTGGATGCATGGAAGGTTGACGCTAGATAGGTGAAGAGGCTAGCTGAGAGGTGCAGCTACTGCTGTCGTTTTGCAGGCACGGTAGGGGTGTTGTGTGTGGCTGCGTGATGCTGAGTTTGTTTGGAGTATTGCTGCTGATGCTGTATTGGCTTCTGAAGCATGGGCAGTTGAATGGAGATGAAGCTATTTTCAGTTCCCAACAGTGGTTTTTTTTTGTCCACTGTTTTCAGTCTCCAACAGTGGTCTTTTTGTCCTTTGTTGGTGCTGTTTTGAGATGCAGTGGGTTGGACCCGCTGTTTTGTGATGTAATATTTTTCATTCTCTATAGGATCTGTAGAGCGTTAGTCTCCTAGAGGTCTGTTATGTACTTCCGGATGTACTTGTCGCTCGGGGTATGCCCCAGCGGGCTATGTTTTACTCCCAAGTCAAAAAACTTGGAGTTAAAACATCGAATTTGTAACTTTTTTCTCCCATTAATCCAAAATACTTACTTACCAAAAAAAAAGGAAATGACCCATCCACACCAACTTCAACACAAATCTTTGCAAATGAAAGATTCTCCATACGACCGGTCCTGGGATCAATCTGTAAAGGGGTCCCAATCGCACTGGCAACCCAACAAAGTCCAGCATTGGTCCACAATTCGAGCGGTATGTTCGCCAGTTTAATCCAAATTGGGAAACGCTTGTGCTCCTCTTTTGTCAATTCCATTCCTGGCGACCAGCGCTTAAGGAAGATAGCCTTACCAGAGAATGTCCAAGGTCCAGCACGCAAGCATTTCACCAGCATCTCTTCAGATGGGAAACGAAAGAAGAAAAAATCGCCTTCGTTGCCGGCGATTTGCTTGAGTCCGAAACGGGCCCATATTTTCATGGCTACTGCCTTGACAGCCATGAAATGGGGAGAGGTGTTGAGAAAATAGCCAACCAGGGTGTGGCCCCAAAAAATATTACCCTTCTCAATGACTTCAGGCGGGGGAGAAAGAGCGCCGTCGGAGGACACAGAGTCATGGTGAGAGAAGAAACGCAACTCGAAGCACTGCCCAGAGCCATCCTTCTTGACGACATCGACCCAAGAGTGGGAATGAACAACGGCTCCGACAGATGTGTCAACAGCGAGCTTCGGGGTTGCAAGGGTTTCGGGAATAAGGGAAGTCTGAATCTGAATCTGAGGCGGGATCGAGATGGGATTCTCAGAAGACTCTACAATGTTCAGTGGAGGGGGAGGAGGGGGACGGATGGGGGAGGCGGGTGTCTGAGGAGGAACAGGGGAGTCGGCCATGGCTGACGACGAGCGCTGCCTGCGACGGGAGGAGCGTTAGGTTAAAATTTCAAATTCGAAATTTGAAAGTTAGAGAGAAGGGGGAGAAACCCTCTCTCTAGGGTTATAAATGGTTTTAGATTATTAGTTTTTCCCTTAGCTCCCGGCCGATCGGTTTGCCTTTCAAATGCAACCGGTAGAATGGGTGGCCCCCCTATTGCGCTCCCCAAAAGGTCGGGCCCCGAAACTGATACAGATAGTGAGTGTACTCCTATCTCTATTTGACGTATAACAAAAAAGTATGGCTTGGATTCGTTCAAGCATGTGGGTTCCGAATCTGTAAAACCTGGTGTGTCTTCTGCTGAAATTTCAGTGGGTCGGACCATGGTTTACTCCACAGAGAAATTTTTAAGCGTCAATGAGGCGTTGGCTTTGGAGAGTGAATCTTGGACGCCTTCAAAACCACGGAAAAAGAAAAAACCCAAAAAACCCAAGGCTTCCCCGGGAGCTTTGGCCCTTTGATGGTGTCTCTTCGGATGTAAATAAAAGCTGCTTATGGATTGGCAATGGAGCGGGGCTCCTTTAGGGTGTATGCTGTTGGGCATAGCTTCTCCATAATCTCTTTTGTCTTTTCATGCATGATGAACTTTGGTCCCATTGGTTTGCTGAGGGATTTGCTGTCATATTTTGTTTGCTGTTGCTGGTCTCTGGTTGAGTTACTCGATGAGGAATTTATCCTTCTTAGCAGATAAATTCTGGATTTGTCCCTTCACCCTGAGAGCTTCTTATGCACAAGCGATTTCAAATTCGCTAGAGAGAGAAACTCTCTCTTCTCTCCTCGATTTCAAATTCGAATTCAATCCAGGCGCTCCTCCCGTCTACGGCGGCGCCGTTGCCGGCCATGGCCGGGCTTCTAGGGGTCTCCTCTGGCCCGCCCTCTGGCCTGTCTCCCTTGGTCTTCCTTCCCCTTCGACCTCCGTACAGCAATCGAAGCGGCAGGTTGACACGATCGATTTCCCGCAGCTAAGGCGGTCGGCTGTCCCCCTATAACCGGCTCCCGATGCTCCTTTTCTGTCTTCCCTGAAATCCGATGGTCTCCGGAACGACCTTGTGCATGATGGTTCTGCTCCTCCTTCTTGGGCGGATGTCACCAAGAAGAACTCTGGTTCATCTTCAAATCTTCCCAAATCTTTTTCTAGGTCTTGTTCTTTTCAGAGCCGGAGTGTTCGTCCTTTTGACACTCTAAAATATTTCCCTTCCCTTTCTCTCGACGGTGTCGATCCCCTCATTTCTCCTCCGGAGGAAGTTACTTAGCAGTGTCGGGAGTTCTGGGGCTCCACTCTGGTTGGGTATTTCTTTGAAAAGCCTCCTCACTTTTTGGCTGTAAGCTCCATTGCTTGTAGCATCTGGGCTAGATATGGGATTAATCACGTTGCTACTAATGGCAAGGGATTTTTCTTCTTCAGTTTCGATTCTGAGGCTCAAATGTCTGCTTGCTTGGCACACGGTCTTGGTCTATCCAGAGGAAATCCTTACTCCTCAAGCGTTGGTCTCCTGGCATGGTTTTGAATAAGGAGTCCCATAAGACCGTTTTTTTTTGGTAAGTAAGTCCCATAAGACCGTTCCTGTTTGGATTGGTCTTCTTAATGTTCCATTTGATTTTTGGACACCGCTGGGTTTAAGTTGGATTGCAAGTCGTGTGGGGCGTCCACTCTGTCTTGATCCACGAACCGCTAGAATGAATTATATGCACGCCGCAAGGATGTGCGTGGAAGTGGATAGGGATATAATCCTCCCTGATAAGATTAGGGTATCTATGGGATCTGAGATGTCTCTATCGACAGTTGAGGTGGAGGTAATCTAAGAGGTACAAAGGCAAAGGGGTCGGTCTGCAAGAGAGAGAAGCTCTCGCTTCTCTCTACTCTTCAAATTTCATTTTGAAATTTGAATCGGTTGCAGTGGCGCTCCTTCACTGGCCGGGCGGCGCCGAAGCCGGCCTTCGGCCGGTCTCCTGGTTTGCTCCGCTAGGCTGCCTCCCGTTTCCCGTCTTCAGCTCTCTACCCTCCCGGTCGTCGGCGTCCTCTAAGGCTTCGAGCTCGGTACGGTCCGTTTCTCTGCGTCCTTGAGGATTCGAAGCTCTGCGTCCTCGAGGCCGGTTTCGATGCTTAGCATGCATGGGGCTGGTTTCGCTTTCATGCAATTGGGATGGCTTATCTCTTGGCTGGCTCTCGCCGTCACCAGTGCCCGCATGGCCGGCCCCCTGGTGGCGCCGTTGATTCCCCCCGGGGTTTCTTTTCCTTCTCTGTTCCCAAACCTTTCTTCTTCGGCAACGATTTCGGCGACGATGTCGTCTCCTTCAAGGGTGATGTAGTCGTTCGTCTTGTGAGAGAAGCTCTGGCTTCTCTCTAAAAGCATTTCAAATCTCAAATTTGAAATGCATGTGGTTCCCGGTCGATTGAAGTTGTCACCGGCTGGCATCTTCATCAGAGGCCTCGATTGCTCTCTCTGTTTCTCCTTTCACTTCTTCTCGGTTCACCCATCTGGCTTGAGCTGAGGGTAGGCTGTCATTATGGGTGAATCCTCTTTGTTGTATATGCTTGGGGTTTAGGACTTGCCTGTTGGCTCGGTTCTTCGTCTGACGAAGCTGTTCCTTCCCTAGTGCCCGGTGTTCGGGATGATGGTCGGTTTGGATTCTGGTTGTCGTGGACCCTTTGTCCTTTGTTGCCGATTTTGATTGCTGTAGCTGCCGATTTGCTGATTGGCTGGTGTGACCTGCTCGCATGTTGTGCCGGTTTGGTACTCGGGAGTCTGGATTGGGTCTGTCTGATCGTCTTCGATCGATGTTGGAATTGAGGGTTTAATGCCTGCCGATTTCGACTGTGGTTAAATGACGGTTTGGAATTGAAGGTATATTGCCTATTTCAAATGCCGATTTAGATTGAGGGTTACCTGCCGATTTCAACTTGCGCTTAAAATACAGTTTGGAATTGTGCGTTATCTGCCAATTTCTATTGGCGTTCTCAATTGCCGATTTGGATTTGAAGGTCATTTGCCGGTTTGGAATTGTGAATAAAAGTCGTTTTTGTCCTGGCCGATTTGGAATTTGGGGTTTACTGCTGAATTCAATTGTCGATTTGGACTAGCGTGTCTTTTGCCCATTTTGAGGGTTACTTGCCGATTTCAATTGCTGATTCCAACTGCCAATTCGGAATTGAGGCTCGTTTGCCTTCTTGCCGGTTTGAATGCTGCGGTGGGCTTGATGTGTGCTGTGCTGTACTGTGCTGTGCTGTGCTGAGTTGATGAATGCTGTGTTGCTGCATTGTAGAATGCAGAACGTGATGTTGTGTTGTTGTATTGCAGAATGCAGCTGCTTTTGATGCGGAAGCTCATTCAGGCCGGTTGGCCTTGCTGAGAACAGTGGGCTCCAGGGAGCCGGGCTGTTTGGGTTATGTTGCTCATGGATGATTTTGGTTGCTGTGTTGGCTTTCTCTTTGGCCGGAGTGGCAAGCGGTTTTTTTGCTGTTCCGAGGGCACGTCGTTACGTTTGAAGACTTAGTATTCTAAAATGGACAGACTTCATGTTTGGCCGTATTTTGTTGAGTGTATTCCCTCTAAGGGGCTTTACTCTTGTTTCATCATTTTGATGTCTTTTGTTGTACATTGGCTCGGGGTATGCCCTAGCTATCACTGGAAGTAATAATGGTAATCTATCACTGGAAGCCTAATGGTAGCTCGATGGATAGTAGTTCCAATCAGAGCTACTCTATTTTGGTGGCAGAGGATCCGAAGCCTAAGCGGAAAACTCCTTCTCTACCACTGGATTCTGGTGGCAGTGCGGCTGATGTTGGGTTTTCCCCTTCGAGACCGATGGTTTCTGTCCAACCTGAGACTGTCTCATCACTGAGGCACGAGTCTGGCCCATCCTCATTGCCTAATTCTGGTTCTGATGGTGCTACAGCTAATTTGAAGGAGGTGGCTTATGCCTCTAAGGATCTGGATTTAGTGGAGATGGATTCTGGCCGCGCTGAGCAATCAGTCCAAGAATCTGATTTTTCTGGGGGTGTGGAGGATTTCTCACCCATGACGGCACTGTCAGATCGAGCTGAGGGGATTGAAGCTGGTTCATCTCTGTTGATGCTGGATTGTTGTGAAGTTGGTAGCAGTTCGGCCGTCTCTGGATTGGGTGCTGGCCCTCACGCTGTTGATTCTTCTGATGCCCCTGGCATCTCTAATGTTGATTTTGTGGCTCCGAATGTTGCTGATGGTGTGTCCGCGGCTTTACAATGTGCATTGGATGAGAATAATTCATATCCAAATCCAACATGCAGCCGTCAGCGCCTATGCTTGCTGCTGGTGTCCATGACGAGAAATGTGAGGTGCCTTCTGCAGAGAAGCCCTGTTGTGACCCCCTCTCTGCTGTTGTCGCTCTCCTTGTGGTGGCAGTAGATGATTTGGTGTTGGCATATTGGTGACTGGTTTATTCGCTGGCTGATGGCGTAGTTCTTTTGGTGATCGTTGCTCCTTTGTGGTGTTTATGTTGCATTCTCTTGAGTGCTACTGTCTGGCTGCCTCAGCCAGATTAGGTGCTGATATTGCTATGCAAATCTGCAGTGCCTGTTTTCTTTGGGAATGAGCTTGAAGATGGGGTGCTGTGTGCTGCACCAGATAGAATTATGGTGTTGTTCGGTCTATTCAGCATTCTGAGGACTGTGATTGCCGGTTCTCATTGCTAATGGTTTTGCTGGCTCTCTGGTGCTGTGGTAGGTAACTGGATTGTTTCCTTGTGGCTGGCTGGCCGATCGTAGGCAACTTCATCAAATTGCCGATCGTCTGTGGGGCCGTTTTAGTTTGAAGTGGCCATTCTCATTTGACACCTGTGGCCATCCTCATTTGCCGCCTGAGACCGATCTCGCTGCTGGTGGTGTTCCAGTTTGCTGGTTGCTGCTAGTTCTACCTGTAGATGAGACCTGTGAGCTGCTGATTTTGGTACTGGAGTATTATGGTGCTAAGCGATGCTGCCGTGCCTCTATTTGTAAGTCACTGGGAGCAGATTGTTGCTATTTTTGCGAGGCTGTGGTTGGAGACCTGCTGGCCCAGCTTTAATGATGGACGCAATGCGGTTGGTGCAATGGTGCTGTCGGAGTATGGCCATTGTTTTTGTTTATTAACACCGGCTTGTGTTGCTACCTGGTGCGACCATGGATTTAATGATTTTGCTGCATTTGGTTACTGATGGAAATTCAGCTGCTGATGCTGGGTTGATATACTTATGGCTTTGTGCTGCTTGGGGTTACATGGGTAGCTGCGTGGGTAGCTGCTCGGGATGGCATTATTTTTTTGGGGTCAGTTTCTTTTGGATTAATGGGAGGATTTTGCATTATGTGGATGGCATTATGGTCCCAGTCTGCTGGCTGTTGCCAGGTTCAGCGGCTGCCTGGTGCTTCATTTTCAGCATGCTGCAGTCCTTTTGGATTTGTGGTGGCCCGATGCTGAGTATACTGTTGGCTTTGCCTTGGCTGCTGAAGTGATGCTTCATTGATATTTGGGTCTGCTGATTGTATGGACTATGTTATCTCTGGCTGTCCGACCACTATGAAGGATTGCACTGGCGGTTTGATGCAGCTGCTGATAGTTAGCCTGGGTGTGGTTTGGAAGAATCCCCATGTTGCTGATGTTTCAACTGTTCGGGCCATTGTTGGGAGCTGTTATCGGCTGCTGATGCTGTATGCTGCTCTAATCCGATTGCCCTGTGTTGTGCTTGAAATCTGTCTGTTATGCTGGGCTGGAAATATTCTAGTTCTGCGATTTTGGCTGATGATAAATCTGATGTACTGGCTCGCAAATGAAGTAACGGGATGGCATATTTGTTGTGCTTACTGCCGTCTTGACCTGACAGCCTGCTGGAAGTTGATGGCCTTTCACTGGCTGCTGGTGCTGTAAATGTTGAAGCATGCAGGTTTACCAGGTTGAAACATTGGTTTTGGGTGCTGATGGTGTATTACATGCATTCAGCTTTTTGTCTACAGACCTCATGTTGCTGCCCGGAGGTGCTGGATTTTGCTGGTTTTGAAGGTTTGCTGTAATCTTTTTTTTCTGTTTGCTGGAATGCTGGATTGAGGTTCCGTTTGCTGTGGATTGATCTTACTAGACTTCAGTTGGCTATGAGCATGGCTGATGTGCTGCTTATCTTGCTGGGTGCGTGCGGCTGGCCTTGCTTGCTCCGAAGCAATTGAAAGCGCTATTATGCATGCTCCCTCATGGTGACTTGCTGTCTGGTCTATGGTTTACGCTCCTGTACTGTTGAAGATCCTAGATGGATTGCTGTGTCGTCTTCGTTGTTTTAGGAGTAGTTTTCTACGATCTTGCTAGTGTGAAAATGATGTCACTCCCATTTTCGGTTCTTGTGTCTGTTCTTTATGGTTTTCTCTTATGATGTAACTGTTGCTCGGGGCATGCCCTAGCACTTTATGTTTTAACTCTAAGTACAATACTTGGAGTTAAAACATTTAGTCTGTAATTTTTTCTCCCATGAATCCAAAATACTTACCAAAAAAAAAAAAAAAAGATTTGGTGTTGGCCCATGTTTCCTCACCTGTTAATGTTGCTCCTGGTCCGTCAGCCGAGATTGATCCTGATTTTACTCCTGAATCTATCTCTCGGATTGCTCGGACATATTGTTTGAACCAAATTGATTCCGCTGTCCATCCTGTCTCATGTAATCCTGAGGAATTCAATCCTCCTGTTGTGTCTCCTGTCGGGGAGGTGGCTGCTGGTCACGGTCCCCAAAAGAAGCCGGGCACCACTTATTTGCCCTCCCTTCGGGAAATGGAGGAGTTGCAACATAAAGAATGGAAAAGGGCTAAGGCTCGTAGACGCAGGCTAGCCAAAAGGGCTAACATTGATAATGCTCGCCACCTGCCCGATTAGAGCTGCTGTAGGCTGCTGAAGTGCAATTTGGGTTGCCTAGTTAGGTCCTTACTGTGATTTGATCGTGGTGGCCTGGAATGGTTTGCTGGATCTACTTGCAGCTGTGAAATTAGCTGCTGATTTGTTGGATTTTTTCCAGTGATGCTGTATTGCAGGCTGCGGATGCTGCCTGTCGATTTGATGCACTGTGCTTGTGTTGAGACAAGTGCTGGTGCCTGCTAATGCATTTGGCGGCCTCTCTGGCCCGGTTGGTGTGCTGATGTGCATACAATACGCTCCTGTTATCTCAGCTGATGGCCTGATGCTGGGAGCTGAAGTTGCTGCTGGAATATTTGGAGGCATGGTGGGAGCCATCGCTGATGTGGTTAAATTCGATTTTGGCCGTTTCTTTGCCCGATGCTCAATCTGGACTTGAAGCTGATCTTGGTGCAGCTTGTGTTCCTTATACTGGGCAGTTGCCAGTATGTCCTATGCTGAAGCTGGGCCCGGATGCACCGCAAGTGATCTGGCCGGGTGTTGTTTGCAGCTGAACAGCAAGTTGCCCTTGCACTGTTGACGATTTAGTGTCTGCTTTTGTGTAACTTCATATTACATATTTTGTTCTTCTGTTGAACGTTGTTCTCTTAGAGGCTATTTTGGTATTATCTGATGTACCGGTTGCTCGAGGTATGCCCTAGTATTTTATGTTTTAAATCCAAGTCAAAATACTTTGAGATAAAACATAGCTGTTGTAATTTTTTCTCCCGTTAATCCAAAATACTTACTTACCAAAAAAAAAGAAAGTGACCCGGACAGGTTGGTGGTTGGAGTTGATCTGCTATTGTAGTCTTTGTTTGGAAGATGCATTGACTGATGGTGGGCAGCTCCTGAAGTTGGTGTCCCTCTGATGGACTGGAAACTTTGGTGTATGCTGTTCCATCTCCACTCTATTGGTTGGCTGTAATATTTTTTTTGGTAAGTAATTCATTGTATTAAATTAAATTAAAATATACAGAGACTGTGTTTTTACCAAGTGTTTTGCCGACTTGGAAAAAAATACATCGAAATAAGGGAAACCCCTAAACACGTGACACAAGTCATTAAGAAAGATTACAAAAAATATGCGGTTACTATGAATGAAATAGCCTAAAACCCCTCCGTCACGGAGACTGCAAGCCACACCTGGAGAAACAAGACGATTCAGCATACTCCAACCAATTAGGGAGAGAATTTACTCCGGGGCTGCCTATCCAATCCTTCCAAGGAGACAAGAGTGCACACCGGAAAAAGACCCACGCTTCGAGTCACTCCGTCCAAATCGCAGAAATTCACTCTGGCTATGCCATTCCGTCCAAGGAGACAAAGAGTATTCCAGCTAAAGGAACCACCTGCACTCTGGAAGCAAAACAAGATCACTCCGTCAAAGATGAAAACTTCACGTCGTCCATGTGAGAATCCAATACTCCAACCAAGGAAGTTTAAAGAAGCACTCCGGACAAAGTTCACTCCTGAATCTTCAACAGAGACTCATCGACCAAAAAATCACTCAAGAATTTTTTTTTTATTGGGATCCACTCCGGATTCCGGAGTTAACACACTCACTCCGGATTCCGGAGCTCTCCCACTCCGGATTTCGGAGTGCAAAATATATATATATATATATATATATATATTTTTTGGAAGAGGATAAACCGAACTCCGGCAATCTCAAAAGCAGCGGCAGAGACGCAAAATAAAAGAAGCAAGCACTCCGGATATCGAAGTTCACCAAAGACTCCGGAAAGCGGGTTCCATAGAGGCGAAGGTTTTTTTTTCTCACAAAAGGAGGCACTCCGGCAGAAAGCAACACTGCTCCGACGACAAGATGTAAGAATAAAGCACCCCGGATGACGAATGATTCACTCCGGCAAAAGGGACACCGGAATCAGCCTACGCAAGGTCAATCCGGCGAAGGAGCGTTTTTTTTTTTTTTAATATCATATCAAGGACAGGGGGAGAGACTCCAACCAATCCAATCCCAATGCAAGGATGAGGAAAGCAACCATAAACAGCGAGCAGCACCTCAGGCTCCAAAAAACCCCGCAGAAACAATCACTGATCGGCGTCCGATCTCAGAGCGGAAAGGGGGATACTCCATCTGGTCAAAACTGGTCTATCAGTAAGCGCGACAGAAATCAGAGAGTTCTCTAATTTGTCCCGAACAGCATTTGAGATCTGAGTTGCCAATTGAAATTCTGTACGTGCAGTATTCTTAAAAATACGCTGGTTTCTCTCCTTCCATAAGTAGTAGACTGTAGCCGCGAGGGTGAGGCGGAAAGAGCAAGCTTTGAGGTTTCCTCCTTTCCAACGGCTGGCAGCCCACAGGACATTGGAGGGCCAGTCAGGGTGAGGCCAGACAAGTCCAGCTTTAAGGCGCAAGAGCCGCCAGACGGCCGAGGAGAACGGGCAGTCAAAGAAGAGATGGTTGTGACTTTCCCTTCCATTAGAGCATAGGGCACAGGATGCCGGGATGTGGAGGAAATTATCAACTCGGTCCAGGGTGTTGAGTTTGAGATGGATATCTAACCAGAGGATGAAGGCATGGGCCGGAATGCATTTATGCCCCCAGACAAGGCAAGCCCATGCCACCGCAGCTTTAGACTCCCAGAAGATCCCAAACGCAGATTTAGAGGAGAAAGCCCCTGAGCGATCGGCAGTCCAGAGGACCACATCACGGCGAGAGGGGTCAGGACGGTATGGGGGCATGCATTCTACAATGTGAGTAACCTCCATATCATATGATTGGGCCACCTCCAGTTGCCATTCAAAATGATATCTTTAACTTTTGCATCAAGTGGCAACCCAGAAATGCATCTTATCCTATCATTAAAAAGGTCACAGAGAGGACCTAGCGGGTGCCAATTATATTGCCAAAGGAACGTGTCAGCACCATTACCAACATGGTACCGAATCTGGGGGCGAAGGGCAGTCCGAAGTTTCATCAGCTTCTTCCAACTCCAAGAGGCAGAGTCCGGGACTTTGAGGGTCCAAATGCATCTGTCTTTGATACGATGGTGATAACACCATGCAACCCAAATGGAGTTCGAGTCTTTATTAATGATCCTCCATAGATGATGACTCGAAAGAGCTTTGCAGAGTATCTACCCCCATAAGAACCATGCCATAGAAAGGTGCGAAGGGACCTATCTATGCTGTTCAAAATGGATTTAGGGAGAATGAACATGGAAGCCCAATATAAGTGGATGCTCGAGAGAATGGAGGAGATCAATTGCAGCCTCCCCGCAAAAGAAAGCCAGCGATTCTTCCAAGATGAGATCCTATGGTTAACACGATCTAGGAGGGGTTTGCAGTCCGTGATAGAAAGCTTCGAGGAGAGGAGAGGAATGCCAAGATACTTTACAGGGAGAGATCCTCTTTTGAAGCCAAGAATGTCAAGGATACCCTGAAGGGTGTCATCACTACTAGCACAACAGAAGACTTCACTCTTATCTGGATTTGGAATAAGACCAGACAAGTAACTGAAAATAGAGAGACTCTCATGAATAGCCAGGATGGATTTGCGATCCGCTCCGGCAAACAGAAGGAGATCATCAGCGAAACCAAGCATCACAATTCGAGATCTTTCGCATTTCCAATGATATTGAAAAATCCGGATTGGACCTTGTCTTTCTTTCAAGAATGCCATTCAGGACTTCCATTCCAAGCACGAAGAGATATGGGGAGAGAGGGTCCCCCTGCCTGAGACCCTTGGCACCACGAAAGAAACCCACAGACTCCCCATTTAGGTTGATGGAGAATGAGGTAGTGGTGATGCACTGGGAGATCCAATGGATCATCATAGGGGGAAAATTCATCAACTCAAGGACAGCCAGAATGAAGTCCCAGTGGATGGAGTCAAAAGCCTTCATCAGGTCAACTTTCAGCGCACAACGAGGGGGCCGTTTATTAATATGATACTTATGAAGTAAATCCTGAGCAAGAAAGATGTTATCTCCAATGTCCCTCCCCACGACAAAGGCAGTTTGGCATTTGCCGACAAGGAGGGGAAGCGTAGGTTGAAGGCGATTGGCGATAATTTTGGAAATGATCTTATATAAGACATTGCAGCAAGCAATGGGACGAAAGTCAGAGACCTTGGTGGGCGATTTGATCTTCGGAATTAAGCATAACAAGGTCGCATTGATCTGTTTCAACAGCTTTCCATGGATGAAGAAATCCTGGACAGCCTCAGTAATGGACAAACCAATATCATTCCAAGCTGCTTTAAAAAATTTGGAAGAGAAACCATCCGGGCCAGGGACTTTATTGTCGTCGATTGAAAACAGGGCCTGATGAACTTCCTCTGCAGAGACGGGCCTACAGAGGTCCAATCTATGGGCATCTGGCAGAGTATTGAGAATAAAAGGGCGAAGGCTCTCCTTAGAAACCGTCCCATCCGATCTGCCAGTTCCCAGAAGAAGAGAAAAATGATTGATAAAGCAGTGCTTCACCTCCTCCAAGGAACTCGTTGGGGATCCATCCTCTTTGGACAGGGAGAGGATTTTACTTTTGTTGAGATTCCCAGCGATGGAGCGGAGGAAGAAAAATTTGGAGCATTGATCGCCATCTTTGATCCACTTAATTTTCGCCTTTTGATGGAGAAAGTCAAGTTCATTTCTCAAAGCTTTGCGATAGTCGTCCTTAAGCACTTCTTTTCAGTAGCCACCAATTGCAAGGCAGTGAGGGGGCCATTCTTTTGGAAGTCCTCAAGGGACTTCCTCGAACGAGCGACTTCTTCAAAAACATTGCCCATGTTTTGATTTAATTCCTTCAGTTTGTTCTTTATAAGGCGGAGCTTAGAGACTATTCGGAACATGGGGACACCCAGAATAGCGCTCCTCCAGCAGAGGCGGACGATGGGGAGGAATTGGGGGTGAAGCGAGAGGAAGTTATTGAATCTAAAGCGGCCAGTTTTAGGAAGTCTCCAATCAAAGGGGGAAAGAATACAGGGGGAGTGGTCTGAAAGCCTGGCCAGGGGGAACGAAGCTTTGGAGGGAATCTTTGAAAGCCAAGCACCATTAACCACCACTCTGTCTAATTTACGGAAGACACGGGGGCCAGGGGTTCTCCCATCGTTCCACGTGAAGAAGGCACCGACATAGCTTAAGTCATGCAGCTCACAATCGGTGAGGCAACTATCGAGAGCTCGAGCACTACTTTCATGCCAACAGCCACCCAGATTCTCAGAAGGGATTCTTATGGCATTAAAATCCCCCAAGGCAGCCCAGGGCCGGCAGGAGGTAAGATGGTGGATGTCGCGCAGATCATTCCAAAGGGATCTCCTGTCTATCTCCTGATTTGAGGCATAAATGAAGGAGATAAAACAGGATTGGTTATTAGATTTGTTAAGAATTTTACAGTGGATAATTTGGGCAGATTTAGATAAGACACTCAAATCGACAATGGCGGCATCCCAACCAACCCAAATGCGCCCCGATGGGGTGGCCGAGTAATTCCACTCCCACATCTAGGACGGCATCAGCTTATTAGAAATATGGGTAGCCTTATTCTCTCTAACTCGAGTTTCCACCAGGCCCACAATGGAAACATTTTGGGACAGAATGAATTGCTTGACATCATGGGATTTGAGAGTCCCATTAAGACCCCGGATGTTCCAACAGGCGACATTAACCATGGGGTTTGGAAGAAGGGGAGAATCTTCTCTTAGGCCCCTTGGGATTTTTCAAGATCGATTTGGGTAGGAACGAAGTTCCGGCCCGCTCATCAAGAGGTAGGAGGGCAGAACCATTAGCTGCCCGGTTGACAGCATGCTGCCTAGGACCGAAACAATCAGATGCAGACGGGCCAGAGGGTTTAGGACACAGAGTATCAACACCAGGCATAGGGGTTAATGAAGAGGGAAGGTCTTGGGCACCACTACTGCCAGTGAGTGCATTACAGCTGGGTCCCAGGAGGGGAACTGATGAAGGCACTTGGTCCTCAACGAAAGGAGTAGGGAGAATCCACTTCTCAACCTCTATAGCCGGACTGGGGATAGAGTCAGGCCTAACAGGACGGACTTCCGTGTCCTCCGGAGATACATCCTCACATTCCGGATGAGGGGCGTCCTCCAAACATTGTAAAGCGGCAGAAGAATTATAAGATGTCACCGGAGCAGCAGAAATACCAATGGTAGCTGCTACATCGGCAGGACCAATCCGGTGAGGATGACCCGGAGCTCTGGGCTTAGAGGCCGTTTTCCTAGGACTGATGGCAGGTTCACCCTTACCTGGTTTCCATGGGTATTCAACAGTCACATCCACACCTAGCGAATCGCTACTGTGATCCCCAAGGAAAACCCTGATGTTATCAGGCAGAGGAGAAGTGGCTGTGATTTCAACACAGATACGAGCTACTCGTAAACGTTCACCTTTGGCTGTGGCAGGATCCATCTGAAGAGGCATCCCTATGGCGCTAGCAATCCAGCTGAGGCCAAGGGGGGTCCAGAACTGGACCGGTACTCCCTTCAGGTGAATCCATATGGGGAAAGATTTAGGGACATCTTTGGAGAGGGCCCGTTCCGGGGACCATTTCTTCAGGAAGAAAGGTCTCCCAGCTAAAGTCCAAGGCCCGTGGTTCAGGCAATCCTGCATCAGGGCCTCACTATCGAATCTAAACAGGAAGAAGCGAAGATCCAATTCTGCAACATGGGCTAATCCAAACTTCGCCCAAATCTTTCTGACTATGTGGTTAACAACGTGGAAGTTTAAAGGAGAGTCATAGAAGTATCCCACAAGGGAGTCTTTCCAAGTGGCATCACCCTACTGTATAACCTCAGCAGGGGGAAAGAGCTCAAAAACAGACCCAGTCTGGGAAGGGGGAGCAAAGAATTTTAGAGGAGTACCTGAGGTCAGATTTGACTTACTGACGATGGAAGCCCATGTGGTCTTAACGGCGGAACTTGACGACGAAGAGGGGGCGACTTCAGAAGGAGCACACACCGCCGGGAGAGATGCAATAGTGGCAGCAACAGAGCGAGATGAAACCCCTGAGTCACCATTGAGGGAATTTCTGGGGGAGGAGGAAGAAAGGGGTCGAGGGACAGGCACCGGGGGCTCCATGAGCGCCAGCGAGGGAGGGAAGGTGGGCCAGGGAGAGGGAACAAGGGCAGAGCAGAAAAACCCAGGGGGTGAGAACTACGGAAAAAACAGAGAGAAATCAGACGACGAAGAAAGCAGAAACCCCGAGTGAAAATCAGACAACGAAGAAAGCAGAGCAGAAACGGAACAGGCAGACGAGGGCAGGAGGGAAAACGACCGCCTACGGGGGATCGGCCATGGCCGGCGCCGCCGTCGGAGGAGGGTGAAAGGAGCGCAGAGAAGAAATTTGAAAATTTGAAAATTTGGAAGACGCTGTCAGAGAGACGTTAAAACTGTGATGGGTAAGCTTTTTTAAGTGACTGGCCCCACCGCTTCACGGCCCCTCATCAGAAATCCCGAAGGATTTTTGGAGGCTCAGTACCACTACCAACGCGGAGAATCGAACCCGGGTGGGTTGATAGTTAGAGCGCGAACGCGATCAACCACTCCGCCAACTCCGCCATGGTTGGCTGTAATATTGCATGAGTGGGCTGGTGTAATGTTGTACCTGCGCCGAAGCGGAATTGGCCTGGTGGTTAAACACACGGAAGTGTGCCTCCCCCACCCAGGTTCGATCCCCCGCGGAAGCACCAAAGTGATACTGTGCCTCCCAAAAAATCCCGCAAGGGGTTTCTGGGTTATAGGGGCCGCGAGTGCGGTGGGGCCAGTCACTATAAAAAGCTTACCCTTAACACAGTTTACTTACCAAAAAAAAGTAATGCTGTACCTGCTGATGTGTTTACCTCTGCCACCGCATTGGATTTGCTGGATGTGTTGCCAACATATGTTTTTTTTTTTTTTGGTAAGTAAGTATTTTGGATTATAGGGAGAAAAAATTACAAAATTAATGATTTATCTCTAAGTATCTTGACTTGGATTTAAAACATTAAAAGCTGGGGCATACCCCGAGCAGACGGTACAAAGAAAATACCAAAAAAGCCTTTAAGAGGACTACAAGTAACAAATAACAACAAAAGTAGTCCGAAAATACTCCTAAGCTGACATACAAGCATATGCAGAGTAGGAGCAGCATGCGATGCATCTCAAGCACCATCTAGGTAACAAATAAGCCAGCAAACTACAGGAATCAGCATACTGGAGGTACCAAAGTAGCAACCAGCTTACCAAAATAGCCACCAAAAAAGTGCAGCAACCGGTCCAGAAACTGAGCCGATTGCCACACAGCATACACTATCTGGAGCCAGCCAGTAGGAATCAAAGCCACACAGCAGCTAAAGACTACTATTGGGAACTGAACACAGCAGCTCATCAGCAGCATCAGTGGCTTGTTCGGCCTGGTGGGAACATCAGCAGCTTTAGCACAGCATCAGCAGAAAACAGAACAGCAGCTCATCACTTCAGAAGCAGAAGAGTAATCAGCAATTGCGACACAGGACTCAGCAGCAGCTAAGAGCAACTACTGTGCTATGCTGATGCTTGCATCATTACTGATGCAATGATCGCCATAGGCTTAACTAGCTAAAATTCCTTGTGCTGATGGAATCTGATTGACTGCAATGGTGCTGCTGATTAGCAGATATTTGGCTTATTGGATTTTGCTGCGCTTGATGTTTTTGGCCTATTGGAATTTTATGCTGCTATATGGTTGTCCACCATGCTGATTTGAGCATTGTGGTAACGTGGCTGATCTGTGTCTGCGCTGGCTGCTACTATGGTATGTCCGGGCGCAGTATGGATGGTAGCTGTTGCTGTCTTCTGATGATACATTGTTGTGATGCTGGGGTGCGGCTGCTGCATCCTTTCTGCTTTTTCTGCTCTTGAATAGCAGATTCTGATGGGTCCACAATGCTGTTGGCCTGGAACGCTGCTCTTGCTGCTAATTGTAGTTAAATTGGAGGTGCTGATCTTGCTGTGTTGGTTTTTTGACTGCTGTGTTGGATGAATCCACTGCTGGTGCTGGCGCCCAGGGTTGGGTTTCTGAAAGGTATCTGTCTACTGATATGGAGATTGGTGTATCCATTGGAGTCTGGTTCGGGTTGGTTTGATGTGGCCCAGATGGTTGGCTCTATTCTTGGGGAGCTGCTGCTTTTACTGAACCCAGCCCTGGATTTGCTGCTTAACAGCAAATGTTGTGGTGGTTAGTTACAAAACCTTCTGCTGAAACAGCCTGCATTCTGTCGGCGGTTGCGATGCTGAAGTGATGCTGGACCACTTTTGCTGCATGGAGTACTGAACAGCACTGGTCCATGCTTTTGTATACCCGGTTGGTGTGCTGATAAGCACTGGTCTGTTTTGCTGCCCTCGTTGCTTTACGCGCAGATTTTCACGAAACTTTTCGTGTGTTTTAGTTGACAATTTTCATTTTCTATGGTAGTCCTTAATGTTTTTTTCTTTGATGTACTAGTTGCTCGGGGCATGTCCTAGAGCTTTATGTTTTACCTCCAAGTAAAATACTTGGAGTTAAAACTTTTTTTTTGTAATTATTTTCTCCCATTAATCCAAAATTCTTACTTACCAAAAAAAAAAGGGACTCAGCAGCAGATCAGAGAACACCAATAGCCGTAGTCCATTCATTAATTCCTGGCTTTGATTCGACCAACTTGGCATCAGAACCAGCTGCTCAGCTTCAGCCACAACAGCTCCAAAACAACAGAGGGACAAAACTGATTTCAGCCAACCCATCAAAATGCAGGACGAATCTACAGATGACACACAGCATTACCTAACCACTGAGCATCAGAACCAACAAGCTCAATTCTATACCAAAAATGAATAGGGACTTCAAAGCAGCATCTTCTTCTGGCTACATCTATACTGGACAGCAACATCCATAATAACATTGGCCAGCCACGATCGGTCTCAGGCCAGGAACCCGATCCTCCCCCACCGCAGCAGGAACAATTACGCCCAGCACTAGCACCAAACTGTCGTTTATACCAGAACAACAGCAACACAAACTCACCACAATTTAGCAGCGAACATACAGGGGCACCATCTCAACCAAAAGGAAAATTAGTCACCAAAAGGCATCTCATCCAGCTGCTCAGCCCACAGCCGTAATGTCCCAAACCAGAATCACATGGGCTGCCCCAACCCAATCAATAAATGGTACACACAGCAGTCAGAGCAGCATCAGAGGACAATCAGCAACCTCAGCTCCTTTGACTGGCTTTGTACACCAGATCACGAGCAGGAACAGTTTCACCCAAAAATGCCAAAAGCTGGCAGCAGACAATATCATCACACCTCAACCATTGGGATCAGCCAAAGTAGACTCATCAACCATTGCATCCAAGCAGAATAGTTGCAAAGCAACAGCGTCCACAATTTGGTAGAATTTGCCAGACACCGAAAGCCAATTACCAATTGACAGGAAAGCAATCCAATGGATTACAATAAGGGCATCACCTCAAACAAGAAGGGCATTCAGCAACCTTAGGGAACCATAGCCAGCTGCTCAGCTCGCAGCCGTAGTTTCCACATCCATAAGCATACGGGCTCCCCCAACCCAAGAAAAAAAGGGAAAAACAGCCCGAGCAGTTAGAGCAGCACCAGGGAACATTCGGCTGCATCACACCTTCGAGCTGAGACAACAACCCACAGGAAAATTGTTGCCAAGCAACAACTTCAACAAACTGGCTGAGTTAGCCAGACACAAGCATTCCAATGGAATGCAACACAGACGCCACAATAAAGCAGCAATCGGGCAGGACAATACCTCACTCAAGAAGAGCAATCAGCAACCAAGCAATGGACCGCATCAGTCAGACGAGGCCAGCAATGGATACAACACGGGCCAGCAAATCCAAGGCGCAGACCGGGGATAAAAAGAATCTCGCTGGAGAGAGAAGCGAGGGCTTAAAGGACGAGCGCCATCGCACTCTCAGAGGCCATAGGATCCCAGCCCCGAAATCTACAACCGAAGGAGAGCCTTCACCCCAAATTAGAAGATGAGAAGAGAATTCCAACCTCGCAGGAAGCTTCGAAAGTATCGAAGGCGCCGAGGCCAACACCCCGATAATGGAGACGGAAGAGTGAAGACGGAACAGCCGAAGACAATGCCGGGCAGATTCAAAATTCAAACGAATTTTGAAAACCTAGAGAGGGACAAAACTGTGTTAAGGGTAAGCTTTTTATAGTGACTGGCCCCACCGCACTCGCGGCCCCATAACCCAGCAACCCCTTGCGGGATTTTTTGGGAGGCACAGTACCACTTTGGTGCTTCCACGAGGGATAGAACCTGGGTGGGGGAGGCACACTTCCGTGTGTTTAACCACCAGGCCAATACCGCTTCAGCGTTGCCAACATATGTTGCTCATCCCGTGGTGCTCCTTGTTTATCACAAGGTATTGATCCCCCTGTGTTGATCTATGATGCTGTCGGTGGCTGCTGAAGGATGAATGGAAGCACTTGCAAGTGTCTACTCATGCGACAGATTATGACTCGGTTTGGAACATTAGGCCAAGGCTGCTGCTCTCATTTGGTTCGTATGAACTGTTGGTGGAAGGATGCGAATTACTGTTTGCTGAGTTGATTTGGTAGCTGCTGCTGGATTTTGCATGGAATATCATTTTGCCTTTCATGGCAAATTTTTTTTTCGGTAAGTAAGTATTTTGGATTAACGGGAGAAAAAATTACAAAAGCTATGCTTTATCTCCAAGTTTTTTGACTTGGAAATAAAACATAAAATGCTAGGGCATTCCCCGAGCAACCGGTACATCAGATAATACCAAAAAAGCCTCTAAGAGGACACCGTTCAAAGAAAAACAAAATATGTAATATGAATTTACATATAGAGTCAATAGACACTAAAACATCAAAGGCAACACAAAAGAAGACACCAAATCATCCACCGTGCAGCATCAAGCTGTTATAGCTTGGTCTCAAATCCAGGACAGTGCACCAAAACTATAGGCAGCAACTGCAGCCGGCATTACAACATCCTAGCAAATCTGGAAGGCTCAAGGGAAGTATCCCAGCTTGTGAGCAGCATGCTAACCACCCCATCCCAAGATCACAACGCCCCAGCCAAATCATACAACTAGTGGGTTCTAATGAGCAGCAGAACTGCTCGAACCAGCAGCAGCATAATTCAGCAACATCAGGAGGCATCAGTAACCCAGCGAAAATTGGCACCGTGGCACATCAGACTGCCCACCACCACACAAGCCCGCAGGACAAAAGTGCTCATCAAACCACCCAGCACAGCACAGAACAACTGATTTCAAACAGCTCTCACTTGTGGCTAACAGCTGCTGATGTTGCAGGAAGCAACCAAGAACCAGGAAACAGCTCCCCCCAACTTAGCCTTCAACGCATCAGAAAGATGGCCAAGCAACCGGCTAGGAACCAACCACAATGAACCAGGCAAAGGGCCATAGCTCATCAAGGCAGAATCCAACCCAGCCCCTCAGGTAGCCATCCGGCAGAAACCTCAAAAACACAGCAGGTCCATCTAGCCAAAAAATTAGAGGATTTTTGGTATAATGCAGCATCAGAGGCCAAAGGACCATCCAATCCACTCCGGCTGGCAAGCAGGCAAGGCCAGCATCCAGACCGAACCATATAGCTCCACCAATTGTCAGTTGACAAAGTGAAAAGGCAATCCAATGGACTGCAACAGAAGGAACATCATCCAATGCTCCAAACAGAGCTGTTACATAGCAATAACAGCAACAAACTGGCAGCAAAGCCAGACAACAGCAATCCAACGGACTGCTACTCAAACACACTACAATTAAGCAGCGCACAAACAGGGAACTACCTCACCAAGAAGGAAAATCTGCAACCAAAAAGATCCTCAGCCAGCTTAGCAGCCCTCATCCGGAGTGACCCGATCCAGAACTCCCCCAACCCAATCAAAAAGTGGGACACACCGCAGGTGATCAAACAGAGCAACGCCACAGGACATTCAGTTGCATCAAATCCATCGAGATGAGATAGCAGCCCACATAAACCTCAGCCATCCGAAGCTCAGATGCCAACCCACAACAGAAATCAGCAGACGGAAGACCAATACCGCAACCAAGGGGAATCAATCGCCCACTCAGTGCTTTGGCCATCTCTATCAGGGCAGCAATAGAGGCTCTCAAAAACGCCAGGTCCTTCTTGAAGCTCAAGAACCGACAAAAACACCAAACATCGACGCAAACGAAGAAAACGGATGCACCGGGAACTCAGCCTTTCCATTGCGCAAACCGAGGAGAGAACCGAGGAGAAGGCGAAGGGGGCAGCCAGGAGACCGGCCATGGCCGGCACAGACCCCGCCCAGCCTGGAGAAGCCATGCCCTAAGACATTGTATAAAACGAGCGAAAATATTCGGAGACAGAGAACAGATCTACGAATCTGAAGAGAGCACGGGATGAGAAGGAGATAGAGGGGTGGTCGGGTGAGGCAACCAGGGGACCGGCCGTGGCCGCACCGGGTGCCGCCCGGCCAGGTCCCTTTCATGGCAAGTTGTAAGCTGGAGTGTACATCTCTTTTGGCTTGCTGAATATTCTGGAGGTGCTTGGAGTTATAACATAGTTCTTTGTAAATTTTTTCTCCCTTAAATCCAAAATACACACTTACCTATCAAAAAAAAAAAAAAATATTCTGGAGGTGGCAGTAAAGAATGGGCAGTGCTGTTTTTCCTTGCTGCTATCCAAGAATTACTGATGTATCTGGTGCCGACCTGAAGAATTGGGTTGCAATGAAGGTAGATGGTGCACCTGGTTTGCTGCCTTTTGTTTCACCTAGTGGAGTTGAAAAGGCCCACGGCTGGCATGAAGATCCCTTTTGGCAGTGATGCTGAAGCAGGTGGAGACTTGAATTCTTCTATTGCCAGTTTTCGTATCTGATGGTGGAATGGTGCGGATCCCGTGTTATGTAGAACGTTGGCCTCCTAGAGGTTTGTTATGTACCTCTGGTTGTACTAGTTGCTCGGGGTATGCCCTAGCGGGTTATATTTTATCCCCAAATCAAAATACTTGGAGATAAAACATCGATTTTATAATTTTTTCTCCCATTAATCCAAAATACTTGCTTACCAAAAAAAAAAAAGGTGCGGATCCCGTGTGCTGTGATGAAAGGGCAGTTGCTGATGGTTTACTGCATAAAACATCCTCTCCTCCTGTGTGGCAAAATCTGCTGGAGGTGAAAATGCTGATTAGTTACTTGGAAGTGCAATGTCCCATACTGTTGCGACCAGGAGTTGATGGAATTGCCGAAGCGGAATTGGCCTGGTGGTTAAACACACGGAAGTGTGCCTCCTCCACCCAGGTTCGATCCCCCGCAGAAGCACCAAAGTGGTACTGTGCCTCCCAAAAAATCCTGCAAGGGGTTTCTGGGTTATGGGGCCGCGAGTGCGGTGGGGCCAGTCACTATAAAAAGCTTACCCTTAACACAGTTTTTCAATATTCCTGCCCACGCCTTCACCCTTTGGTTGGCAAAGGCCGGCTTAATACCTCCGACCGTGTTCATGGTGATCCCAACCTATCCCCCACTTGCTC
The DNA here is from genome assembly GCA_033239525.1 of Nepenthes gracilis. NCBI lineage: Eukaryota > Viridiplantae > Streptophyta > Magnoliopsida > Caryophyllales > Nepenthaceae > Nepenthes > Nepenthes gracilis. The sequence goes on along the minus strand of BSYO01000004.1, from coordinate 16,118,352 downwards.
TCTTTGTGATTCGGACACTGAAAACCATGACCATCTTTTTTTCTCTTGCCCGTTCTCCTCCTCCGTGTGGACTTCTATCCAACGGATTGCTGGCATTCAGTGGCCTTACCCAAATTGGTTCCATAATGTTGAATGGGCTGCCCACAGGTGGAAAGGTAAGAATCTCATTGCCCTCTCCAAGCGCCTTTCTCTTGCGGCCACCGTTTATTTTATTTGGAGAGAACGTAACAATCGTATTTTCGAGAAATCCTTCCACCAGAATGCTTCCCAGATCTGCTCCCAAATATCAAACGTTGTTCGGGACAAACTGAAGACCTCCTTGCCTGTTGATGGTCGCCCTAACCGTTTGCTGGTTAGACGATGGAACTTATAAAAAAAAAAATTGTTTCCTTTTCTCTAGTGTTGGATGCTGGCCCTTTTGTTGGCCTTGAGGGTTGTGCTGTTGGAGTATCTGCACCGTGGTGATCTTCTGATGGTGCCTTGCCGGGTGTGGCTCCTCGCTGCTCTTCCGTTCGGTTCTGAACCTACTGGTTGATGTTTTCCTTGTTGAGTTTTGATTCGTTCGGTTTCTGCTCCCTCCTTGGGAGCTTTGGTTGTATTTTTTTAAAAAATAATAATAATTATTATTTAATGGATTTGGTTTATCTGCTGCTGGCGCTCTGGATGGTTCTGTTTTGCAGGCTGCGTCATTATGTGGGTCTTGGATGACGCCAGCCTTTACCTCCAGCATGTTTAAGAGCTTGCTACTGCCTGGAGGTTGCTGTGTAAAATGGAATAGAATCTAACAGGGTGGCATGTAGCTGGTTCCTGTGATGGGTAGAATATGTTGTTGCTGGCTGATGTTTTGATGATCTAGTCTGCTTACCAACCCGATTGTGCATCGTCTGCCCTTCTTTTTGAGCTCTGTGAGGTTTGCGAGTTTGATGTATGTGGTGCAGAAATAGATGAAGGGGTGCTGTTGGTGGTGATCGCTATTTGATGGTTTGTAGTGATCCCCCGCTAGTCAGCTCTGATGTTAAATGGGGGGTGCAAGTCCTGTATCCTTGAGTTTGTCATGGTGTGCTGGTGTGCCTTGTGTACATGTAGAGGTGGTAGGTGGCTTTGCGCGCTTCTGACGTTGTGAATATTGGGTTGTTGGTTTTAATGCTATATCTTCTGATCTACTATTTCTGCCGAGGGTGTTGTGCTGGTTTTTAATCAGCTTTGCTGCTGGAGGCATTATAGGATTTGTGGGTGTATGCTGGAGTAGCCCTGCTGACTAAATGGGTTGGGGGTGCTACAGACTATTAGCATGCTCGAGGTTCTTGACTCCATTGGTTCTACGGATGCAGCTGGTGGAATTGGTTGTTTGCCGGCAGTTGCCATTTCGTGGTGTTGCTTTCGCAGGCTGTCTGGAACACCGGTTGTCACTGGGATGTGTACTGTAGTTGTTAGTTGTCTGATGTGGTGAGGAGCTTGGATCCTGTTTTTTTGCTCTGGCTGAGGGAGGCACTGCTGGCTGGATGCGGATGTTTTGGTGTTGTATTGAGGGTTCTGTTTGTTTGTGTCTTTGCTGCGTCCATATATTGAGATGCTGGTGCTCGAAAGGTTGCTGGAATGCTGATTGATGCTTGCTGGAGGAGGGATGGGTTGCTGTCTTCATTCCGCTGGTGGTTGAAGCTGGGCTGGTACCATGCTCTTGCATTGGCTGCTAATACTGGGTTCCCGTGGAAGCTGCTGTTTTGGTGATGGCGTTGGGGTAGATGTCCTTGGTTGCTGGCCGGATGATGCTAGAATCTGCAATGTGTAGTGGCCCTGCTGCTGCTGCCTCTGGATTTGAAGCTCTCTCAATTTGGTTGCTGTAGGTTTTGCCTCTGATTTGGTGCACCGTTGTGGTTGCCTACAGCTGATTGCAGCTGGCGATGGTTCCTGGTTGACTCTTGGATGTGGATGCTGGAATGGCTGATCTTGCTGGTGGCACTCTATTGCTGATGGGCTAAGGCCTATTGCTGAAGCTGTTCTGTTCTTACAGTGGCTCTTAATACAGCTGCTGTGTGGATTATGTAGGAGCTGGTTATGATGAAATCGGTTTGGCGGCTGTGATGTTTTCTTATCCATGGTGCATATTTTGTCTATTTTCATCTGATGCTTCTATTTATGCTGGTTTCTGCTGTTGACAGTAGGGACCGGTGTGAATGTCATGCGGATTCTTTTGATGCACTATTAGTGCAATTGATGCTACTGATTTTCTGTCAATGGCCTTGATGGAGTTGATTGACGCAATTTCAATGCTGCTATTTTGGCACTCTCCTTGTGGAGTGAGGGGTTTGATCTTGGCTGATGGGGTTTTGCTGGTTTGGCTGTCATTTTTGGCGGGGGTGGTTGTGATGCTAAATTCAGTTGGCCTGCCTGCATTAACAAGATGTTGAAGGAGCCGCAACTCTTGGTTCCTTGCATCCTTGCTGTCCTATGGGGCTGTGCTGCTGAAGAATGATGAGATTGCCTATTATTCTTATTGCTGTCGGGTGAGCACTGAAGTTTTCTGGACTGCTGTTTGCTGTTTGCTGAAACCAGACGTTGCAGTTGGGGCCATCTGCTGGTGTTGGGGGCTATGGTAATCCTGGGGCAACCCTCGGTCTTGCTGGAACCGATGCAAAACAGCATCAATACTAGCTGTAAATTGGCTGGGATGGGGTTGTTTCTTGGCTCTGCTGCCCGGACGTGCTGGTGCTTGCTAATTTAGTATGTCCCGGCTCCTTTGTGGTTGCTGGAGCTGTTATCTTTTTGAAATTTCAGATCTGGTTTTTTGCATTTTGGTAGCAGGGGTTGGAAAGCGGCGCTTTCCCTCTGGGTTATGATGTTATATTTTTCAACTTCTGTTGATTTTTTTTGAACGTTGCCTCCTAGAGGCTGTTTTGTACCTTTGGATGTACTTGTTGCTCGGGGTATGCCCCAGCCGGTTATGTTTTATCCCCAAGTCAATTTACTTGGCGATAAAACATCGAATTTGTAATTCTTTCTCCCTTTAATCCAAAATACTTACTTACCAAAAAAAAAAAAAAGGAGTTGATGGAATAACTGGTGCTGAACCGGTTATTCTTTCTTTCGGCTGCATCCTGCTATTGTGAGCTGATGCTGAAGCAGTGGATGACTAGTCTTCTTATGTTGCAATTATTCGGTAATGCCTTGGATTGCAGAGTAGGGGTTTTTGGAACTGCAGTTTTACTGCAGTTTTTCTTGTTGATGGTTTATGCAGTTCTCTGTATTTGTGGTTGAACAAGGGATGGCTGAGATGTATCCATTGCTCGCTCATGGTCCTCTACTTAGTTGGGTGGGTGGATTTTGTTCTCAATGTTGCTCCAACCAAGCTGCTGCTGGATGCCTTATGGCCTGTGTGCAGTAACTGATGGAGCTCGGTCTCGGGATGCTACCTCCGCTGTTTTGGGTAAATCACCTGTCGAATGGCTGCGGATGGGGCTGTGCTGCAGTGGTGAGAGATGCCATGCTGATGCCCGCTGGAAGCGCTGAGCGCCAACTGCTGTGCTGATTTTTTGTTTTTTGGACGTGATGCTCACTGGTTGTTAGAACTTGTGTTGTGTGCCAATGTTTTCGTGTGCATTTTGTTGTACTATCTGGTCGGGGAATGCCCTAGCGCTTTATGCATTATCTTCAAGTCAAAACACTTAGATTTATTGCATAGTCTGTATAATTTTTTCTCCCATTAATCCAAAATTCTTACTTATCAAAAAAAAAGCCTCCTCCAAATTATTCGGAGAGTATTTTTCACCATAAAGAGGTTCAACCTGATCTAACCCGTGAAGGACTGTAAAGGAATTGGAAGTATCCAATTTCTTATGGTCTGACTCTCCGGAAGAAAAAAAACCATTGGCAGTACCACTCTTGTTGCTAGGGGAAGTATTCAAGGCTGGTGTATACCGAACCGTATTATGATGATTTCCCACGTCCTTTGGGACCCACTTTCTTTAGATGTCTCCATTGGTAATCAAACTTAATCTCAACGAATGGATTGTCCGAGTGCTCATCAGGGCATCCGGAACGGACTTTCACAGATTCAGGTAAGTGAGCATCAACCCCTACTTCAACACATACCCTAGCAAAACCCATTCTTTCAAGCCGTTCAGTGACAGGATCAAACCGAATGGGCTTCCCTACAGCGCTAGCAAGCCAGCTCAATCCAAGAGGAGTCCATAGATCAACAGGAACCCCAGTCATTATCATCCGGTTGGGGAAGGATTTGTGCTCCTCTCTGGACAACAACATCCCCGGTATCCATTTCTTCAGAAAAAAAGGATGGCCAGCAATAGACCAAGGGCCACTATTAAGACATTTTTCCATCATTTGGGTAGAAGAGAATCGGAAAAAGAAAAACCCCAAATCATTCCCGGCCACATGTTGTAGTTCAAAACGAGCCCAAATTTTCCTAGTGATATTATTAACGTCATTGTAATGAATGGGGTTCCCGACACAATAACCAACCAAAGTGGATCCCCATATCTCCTCACCTTGGTGTCTAACCTCATCCGGGGGTGACAAAATAAGATTCTCTACAACAGAATAATTTGGAGGATAATATTTTAGTAGAGACTTACCTCCAAGAGCGTTCTTTGTCACCACCGAAGCCCACGTGATGACCTTATGATCGTCACCATGCTGCACAGATAACCCCAATTGAGCATCAGATCTGGGAACATTACTCAAATTTCTGTGAGGAGATTGATGGTTCATCCCAACTTGAGGCCAAGGGAGTAACCGCATGGTTACTTACTTACCAAAAAAAAAAAAAAGTAACCGCATGGTCACCGTGCTCATGATGCTGGCTAGAACCACCATATTGGATTCCTTGCCTGTTAACACAGGCACGATCTGTGTCTGGCCCCAAGTCCTTCATTTCCAAATTGCCAGCGTGAACCACAGCATCAGGGTCGTAAGTAGCCGAATCCCGGTGGCACCCAATATCGGCAGGATTCAATCCTTCACAACACAAATGAGAGGATGCCGAAATCCCAACAGAATTTGTCATAAAATTCTGCTCCGACTCCAATATTGGAAATAACGAAGCATCAGATGAATCAATCGATGAGATCTCATGGGTTACAGAATGGTGCGCTCCCACCAATCCCTTGCAATAATCAGATTGAAAAACAGGGGTGACAGGGGAACTGGAGAAACCAGCGCATACCCTAGAATCTCGAACGCTAGAGTTAACCTTAAAAGACACCTTCTTGATGGTTTGTAAACATGGAAAATCACGTTCCGGAAGATTCTGACCCATCGTTGCCAACGCTTCAGAACCCATCAAAGCAGCGGGCTACAATGGTGACGAAACCAAAATTTGGAAAAAGAAGAAAATTTTCAAACGGACCAATAAAGAGCAAGTAGATTTGAATGGAAATCGAAGGCGGATGGATCTAGGGGATGGGAAGATGAACAAAAGAGGGCTTAACGACGCTCGCCGACGGAATCCAGGCACAAAAGATTGAAAAAGAAAAAAACAGGGGTGAGATTCAGATGAAAACTGATACAGATAGTGAGTGTACTCCTATCTCTATTCGACGTATAACAAAAAAGTATGGCTTGGATTCATTCAAGCATGTGGGTTCCGAATCTGTAAAACCCGGTGTGTCGTTTGCTGAAATTTCAGTGGGTCGGACCATTGTTTACTCCACTGAGAAATTTTTAAGCGTCAATGAGGCGTTGGCCCTGGAGCGTGAAGCTTGGACGCCTTCAAAATCACGGAAAAAGAAAAAACCCAAAAAACCCAAGGCTTCCCCGGGAGCTTTGGCCCTTTGATGGTGTCTCTTCGGATGTAAATAAAAGCTGCTTATGGATTGGCCAATGGAACGGGGCTCCTTTAGGGTGTATGCTGTTGGCCATAGCTTCTCCATAATCTCTTTTGTCTCTTCATGCATGATGAACCTTGGTCCCATTGGTTTGTTAAGGGGTTTGCTGTCATATTTTGTTTGCTGTTGCTGGTCTACTGGCTGAGTTACTCGAAGAGGAATTTATCCTTCTTAGCAGATAACTTATGGATTTGTCCCTTCACCATTGGTGTGACCCGGACAGGTTGGTGGTTGGAGTTGATCTGCTATTGTAGTGGGCTGGGGTAATGCTGTACCTGCTGTTGTATTTGCCTCTGCCACCGCTTTGGATTTGGTGGATGTGTTGCCAACATATGTTGCTGATCCCGTGGTGCTCCTTGTTTATCACAAGGTATTGATCCCCCTGTGTTGATCTATGATGCTGTCGGTGGCTGTTGAAGGATGAATGGAAGCACTTGCAAGTGTCTACTCATGCAGCATCTTATGTCTCGGTTTGGAACATTGGGCATGGCTACTGCTTTCATATGGTTCGTATGAGCTGTTGGAGGAAGGATGCGAATTACTGTCTGCTGAGATGATTTGGCAGCTGCTGCTTGATTTTGCATGTAATATCATTTTGCCTTTCATGGCAGGTTGTAAGCTGGAGTGTACATCTCTTTTGGCATGCTGAATATGCTGGAGGTTTGCTGCCTTTTGTTTCACATAGTGGGGCTGAAAAGGCCCACGGCTGGCATGAAGATCCCTTTTGGCAGTGATGCTGAAGCAGGTGGAGACTTGAATTCTTTTGTTGCCAATTTCCGTATCTGATGGTGGAATGGTGCGGATCCCGTGTGCTGTGATGAAAGGGCAGCTGCTGATGGTTTATTGCATGAAGGTGAGCAGTTGCTCCTGAAGGTGGCGTTGCCGTGCAGTTTTGATACTAGACTTTGCTGTTGAACAGCTGTTCCTGGTGGACTCTTTTGTCCCTGTTGCAGTTGACCAGGAGTCTGCTTGTTGCTGCTCTTGCTGTTAATAGTAGGAAAATGTTGTTGCATTGACTGTCATTAGGTCACTGCCTCTGAATTTGCTGCTGTCGCTGATGTGCAGCAGCTCGAGGGAATGCAGATCATTAGTATATGTTTGTGCAGCTCTTTGGTGTACTTTTGCTGATGCATTTGTAGGCTCTCCTGCTGATGCATTAATCAGCGCAGTTTGAAATGGGGATTTGCTGTGGTTTTCTGATGACGTGAGTCACCTTACTGCTGGCTCAGTATGTAGTGCTGGACTATTTTGATGTTGGTCTGGTTTGTTGATCAATGCTGTTGGCTATTTGGGTTGAGGAGTATTGGTGTGGCTGTAGGCTCATTTGGAGTGCAGGTTTTTAGCCTTGTATTCTGCTGAAGCTTAGGTGTACTCTCTGGAGGACCGAGAATTGCAGTGTCTAATAATGCTTCTGAGCTGCTTGTGATGATTTGCTGGTTGCTGGCAACATCATGATTCACTGCTGAAGGGTGATGTAGAGTTGCTGAAGCTGCCTTTGCTGAAGATGCTGTGTGATGTAGAGCTGCAGATGGATGATATTGCACAGGGTGAATTCTGAGACCAGGAGGGCATCTCTTGTGTTTTAATGTGTGGGGAGGTTTACATTGATGCCTTGGAATTGCTTCTGAGGTTGGAGTTGCAGGGGGAGCAGATCCCCTTTGGTGCTGTTGTTTGATGTTGCAGCTGGTTTTCCGATGTTGATTCACCATGTGGAAGCAGGGACGGCCCATGGCTGGCACGAAGTTCCATTCTGGCGTTGATGCTGAAGCAGTGGGTGACTAGTTCTCTTCCTTCAAAAGAAAGAAAAAAAAAAGGAAGAAAATTGCATCATGACTAATATGCAAATTGCATTGGTATTGGGCTATTCTGCTTGATGAGGTTGGAGCCTTGGAGTTAAGGATTCTTTTGTGTTGTTGCTGCTATGTTCAACAGCCGAAGATGGTGCTGTTGGTCTCAGAGCTGGAGCATTCTGCTGTCTCATGTGCAAAGTGCCTTGCCGTGCCACTGTAAGAAGCCGATTATGTGTGTCAGCTAATGCATGCTGTGTTCAGTTTTGTTTATGATGGAAAAGTCATATTTTGTCGTTTTCGGTAAACGTTGTTCTCCTAGAGGCCATTTTGTATATTCAGATGTACTGTCTGCTCGGGGTATGCCCTAACGTCTTATATTTTATCTTCAAGTCAAAATACTTGGAGATAAACATATTTTTTGTACTATTTTTCTCCCATTAATCTAAAATACTTACTTACCAAAAAAAAAAAAAGACTAGTTCTCTTCCTGTTGCCAAATTTGGTACTGCCCATGGATTGGCATGTTTTGTTTAGGAATTGCTCTACTGATGTTGGAGCGTTTTGATTGTGTTGAGTGATTACTTTTTTTTTTTGGTAAGTAATTACCAGTATTTTTGTTTGTCTGTTGGTTTCATTCGTTGTCATTGTGCTCGGGGCATGCCCTAGCGCCTATGGCTTATCCCCAAGTCGGAAAAACACTTGGAGATAAACCATTACTTGTAAAATTTTTCTCCAAAAAAAAAAAAAAAGAGATTCAGATGAAAACAAAGCGGATGAAATCAAAGGAGCGACGCAATTGAAGATGAGGGAGGAAGAAAGAGACCCAGTTCCAAACGCTAGAAGAAGGACAGGAAGAGAAGGGAGGGATTCAAGGAGGGCGGTCATGGCGCCGGCAGCAGTGGCAGACGAAGCGGCCAACAGCAGCAAGGGAAATATCTTCAGCCGCCAGGGAAGCTAGAGAGAGGGGAGAGCATCTCTCTCTAGGGTTTTCGAAAAGTCTACCTCAGCACATCTTCAGCCGCTCAAGGACCAAAAATGAGACACACCAACACACCTCCAATTGTTAGACGGATATCCAGTCCTCCGAATGTGAGTTTGAACTAGAAATGCTCCACCTTTCCAAAATCTGCCTGTCCTGCACAGTAACGACGTTGTGGGATGCCTCAATCTTCCCCCGGACTGCCGCAGAAATCTGGGTGAGCATTTGGGTTATGTTAAGATTCCTCGAATCCTTAAACATACGATGATTCCTCTCCCTCCAGATAAAATAGACGGAAGCAGCAAGGGTGAGGCGGAACGAGTATACTTTAAGATTTTTGCCCTTCCATCGTTTAGCAGCCCATAGGATGTTTGAATTCCAATTAGGGTGAGGCCATCTATACCCCGCTTTGTGGCGCATTTGCCGCCAGACAGACGAGGAAAAAGGGCAATTAAAGAAAAGGTGGTCATGATACTCCCTTCCAGTGGAATAGAGTATACATAACGCAGGAATGTGTAGGTAATTGCCAATCCTATCGAAAGTGCTAAGCCTCTGCCGGATCGCGAGCCAGAGAATAAATGTGTGAGCCGGGATTGACATGGGGCCCCAGACAAGGCTGAACCGCTCCACCACTCCTTTCGGATCACGGAAAAGCTCATAGGTGGATTTTGAAGAGAAGATCCCACTGCGATCGGCAGTCCAAACAACCACATCATTGCGAGCAGGATCAGGGAGATATGAAGGCATGTTATTCAATATCCTATCTACTTCCATATCAAAAGGGTTTGGTCAGTTCCATTCTCCGCTCCTGATGATATCCTTGACCTTAGCATCCAAAGGCAAGCCAGTGATACATCTGATTCTCTCATTAAATCTTTCATGAAGCGGACCTAGCGGGTGCCAAGAATCAAGCCAGAGAAAGGTGTCACCATCGTTACCAATATGATGCCGGATCTTATTGCGATGGGTAACACGGAGCTTCATTAACTTTTTCCATATCAAAAGGGTTTGACTTCATGGGATTTGATTGCCCCATTAATTCCACGGGCCTTTCAGCAGGCGATGCTAATCATGGGGCAAAGGGGAAGGGGGTTTTTTCTTCTTAGGCCCCTTTGTTTTTTTCGTTGGCGCTTTCCCCGAGGGCATTTCAACGTCCTTTTCACCTAGGACAGGTGGGGGACACTCTGCATGGCTAGAACTACAAGCCTCATTTCAGTGGTTGGAACACGCCTAGCCGTCAAACGAGAACTCCAAGTAACTGAAGGATTGCTAGTGGTGGAGGGACCTGGAGGCACCCCCACCAACTGGCCATCTTCAGGTAAAGGGGGATCACAATTAAGCACGCTGCTGGACTCTGCTACTGCCAGTTTGACCAGCGACATCATTTTTCAGGGGAGACTCTCCCCGAGACTCCCGCTCTAAATCAGAATGGGTCAAGGTCCTCATATCATCCTCCACACCACCCAGAGAGGGGCCTAGGTCTGGCTCAGCGGATTCAATAACATCAGTTTTCTCACTCCCATCAGCAATGCCTGAAGGGGTGTCTGCCTCAGAGCATTGTAAGGGCGCAAAAGAGTTGGACTCCGGCACAGATCCAGCAAACTTAACTGCAGATTCGGGTTTGCTTTTAACCCTCCATGGACCTTTTCCACCCCGATCCCTGCCAACTGATGCCAAGGGGAACTGGCGCATAGTTGGTTTGATTTTAGGGGGCATCTTGCTCTGATTCTTAAGGATCCCCCCTTTCAGACCAGAGTTACTTTGACCTGGTTTCCAAGGATATTCAACCGTCACATCGAACCCCAAGGAAACCCCCGGGTGACTCCCAAAATTTACCCTGATTTTCTCAAGCAAAAAGGATGCGGCCTTGACTTCAACACAAATACGCGCAACTCATAGACGGTCCCTTCTGGCGCTAGCGGGATCCATCTGGAGGGGTTTCCCAATGGCACTGACAATCCAGCTTAGCCCCGAGAGGGGTCTAGAATTAGACCGGAACCTCCTTTAGGTGAATCCAAATAGGAAAAGTCATGTGGTCCTCCTTGGAGAGGACCAGGTCCGGAGTCCATTTCTTTAAGAAGAAAGGACGTCCAACAAAATTCCAAGGCCCATAGTTTAGACACTCTTGCATCTGCAGTTCATTTGCAAATCAAAATAGAAAGAAATCATTTTTCATTTCTGCAACATGGGATATCCTGAACTTAGCCCAAATCTTTCGGGCAATATGATTGACCACGAAGAAATTTAGGGGGGATTCATAGAAATAACCCACTAGGGAAGTTTTCCACATAATTTCGCCCTGCTGAATAACCTCAGCAGGGGGAAAGAGTTCAATGACTGAGCCATTGGGAGGGAAGAATTTAAGTTGTGTACCTACTTCCATGGAGTCCTTGCAGACAATAGAGGCCCACGACATCGAGAGCAGGGAACCCGTCTTCTTGGTCGATGCCAACGGAGCTTGAATCAGGTTCGACGTAGGGCCGGAACAACAATTTGCACCAACAGAGGGGGAGACGGCCTCAATCGGGGGGGCACAACAACAGAAACGACGGGGCAGTTCGCACCCGCGGGCCTAAACTCTTTAGAAGCCTCGGGTCCCAAAGACAGAGCACCAGAAACCCTAACAAGTGAGGCTAAGGGAGAAGATGAACGGATAGGAGAAGAGTGAATAAGAGGGGGGGAGAGGGGCAAGAAGAAGGCATGCTAGGTTCAGCATTTGGTCTCGAGAGGAGGGGAGGGAGGGATTCCTTAGACGGAGAGTAGGAGATCGTGCGTAGGACCGGCGCCCATGGCGCCGGAGTGAGGAAATGAGATGAGGAGCAGGGGGGAAAGCAGCAGATTTGAAATTTGAAAGTAGAGAGAAGGGAGAGCTTCTCTCACTAGAGCTTCAAAAGGAACTCTTTTCCTGAACGTTGCCTTTTCCTTCCCCCAAAATACATCCCCAACGGATTAAAAAAATACCAGACACGGCTTGTATGTGCATTGGCGCTTGAGCGCACGGTGAGCACGCAGCAAGCGCAACTTTACATCCCGGGCCACGCTTGAGCGCACGGTAAGCGTATCCTTATTGGATTTTGCGCTTGCCGTGGGCTCGAGCCCACGAAGGGTGAGGGTCAGGCAGGCGTCAAGCTTGCAGTAAGCCGACATCGCATTTTCGCAATTCAGGACTGGGCTCGTGCAAAGTGCTGGAAGCTGATCTTAGCTCTCGGTGGCTGGGTGAGGTTGATGAATAGCTGGGCCAGTTTTGAAGCATGGAGAGATGCTGATGTTGCATGGGTTGCTGTTGGGTCAAGATTCTGATTTCATCTTGGCTGGTTCCCTTTGCTGGGCTATGCTGCGATCGAATGCGGCTGATGCTGGTTTATTGTTGGCGCAGCATTGCTACTACTTATGTTATGAATTTCTGCCCAGCATTGCTTGCTGTGTAGGCACTGATCAGCTTTGAATTTGGCTGTTGCTGTTGTATACTCCCTGGATGATCATGTTTGCAGTTTGCCGAGGCTGGTTTCTGCTTCTGTTGGAGCTGTTTTGCTGGCTACCGGCAAACACAGCTTGTTCTATACTCCCCTGCTAATGGTAGTAGCTGCTGAATCCTTGAGGTGTTCTGGGTGAGGTAAACCGTTTTTGCTGTTGCAGTGGATGGTATTGGTTATGACCTGGATGTGGGTGCTGGATTAATCCTTGATCCGTTTTGGTGATTAGGAAGCATGGCTTTTTTTTGTAAGTAAGTATTTTGGATTATAGGGAGAAAAAATTACAAAAGTTATGTTTTAACTCCAAGTATTTTGACTTGGAATTAAAACATAGAGAGCTAGGGCATACCCCGAGCTAACGGTACAACAGATAATACCAAAATAGCCTCCGTGAGGACAACGTTCAACAAAAAACAACATATGTAATCTGAAATTACACATAAGCAGCTACACAATCATCAACATATCAGAGCATCTTGCGGTGCCAAGCAACGCATCTTACGGTTGCCACACAAAGATACACCATCCGAGGCAAACCATGAGAACTCAATGCCACACAGTAGCTACATCATAAAGACCACTGTTGGGAATCAACACAGCTTCATCTCCATTCAACCGCCCATGCTTCAGAATCCATACAAGCAGGCATTTGCCCACATGTATATCATCACAAAGATCAGCCGCAAAACTCCAAACAAAATCAGCATCACGCAAAGAACACACAACACCACTACAAAGGCCCGCAAAAAACAGCAAGAGCTACACCTTTCAGCCTGCCACATCATCAAACAAAGGGCCCACCATCCATGCATCCAAGACAAATTGGATACAGGATATCTAGCAAGCAATCAAGACATCAAAGATATTTAGCCGGCACCAAAGATCGCTAAAGACAGACACAGAAGACTCAACACCTGCAAAAGAGGAAGAGGAATCAAGAACCAAGAATTGCTACACTGGGACCCAAAGCAGCAGATCGCTGTGGACACCATCAACCGCAGTCCATTCATCAATTCCTGGCAAAGATTCTACCAACTTGGCATCGAAATGCATATACAAACAAGCCAAAGATCGGCCTCAACACCTCCAAAACAGCAGAGGGGCAAAACTGATTTCGGCCTACCCATTAGAATGCAGAGCAGATCTGCAGATGATACACAGCAGCACCTAACCACTGAGCATCAGAACCAACATGCACATTTCTATACCAAAAATTGTATAGGGACATCAAAGCAGCAGTTCCTACCGGCTACATCAATACTGGACAGCAACACCCATAAACATATAGGGCACCATCTCATCAAAAAGGAAATTTAGTCACCAAAAGGAACCTCATCCAGCTGCTATGCCCTCAGCCAAGATGTCCCAATCCAGAAACACATGGGCTCCCCCAACCCAATCAACAAATGGGACACACAGCCACAGAACAATCGGAGCAACATCAGAGGACAGTCGGCAACATCAGTTCCTTCGAGATGAGACAGCAGCCCACTGGAAAAAGCTATTGCAAAGATACAACAAAGAACAAACTGGGCAAGTGATTATTGTACTCACAGCAAAATCCAAAGGATCACTATCACTCAGAACCCAAAAGGTTACCATTAAGCAGAGCTTCAATGCACCAACTAGAGCCCCACCGCAGCAGAAGGATCGCAGCCAACCCGAGGTACCATGGCCAGCTCTTTAGACCATCGCCCAATATCACCAAACTAGCACGACAGAGATCCTAATCCGTCCACCAAACAGGCGACACACAGGCAGAGGCGCAACAGAGCCAAGACAACAGACCTAAGGAAGCAGCAGATCCAACACGCAGCGAGAGAGCCTACAGAAGCTCCATATATCAGCTCCCGAAGCTGAATCCAGAAGGACAAATCCCAGCTCACAGACAAATCCAAAGCAAGGCCCAATCGTCCACAAAGGCGTATGAACCGAATGGAGCCAAAATCGAGGCCGGAGCCTACAACCCCATCAGAATGGGAGAACCGAATCAAGAACTCAATCCTATGCTTGCACTAGGAGAAGAGGAATCGATCTTGTGAGAGATATAAGACCTCAAAGGCCTGCATCCAAACCTGAATTAGCAAAAACAATCTCGCAGCAGCTGCCGAAGATTCAAAGAACGCCGACATTTCAGATCTGAGGTCCAGAACACGCAGGAAGCTAGAATCGGGAACCGTTAGGCGACCGGGCTGAGCAACCGGAGGCCGGCCGAGGCCGGCTCCGGCGCCGCCCGGCCAGAGGAAGGTCACCGAAGGAGACGGCCGGGAGGCCCGAGCGCCAGCAGGTCAAAATTCAAAATTTGAAATTAGAGAGAGGGGAGAGCACCTCTCTCTAGACGGCCTCTCATATTATTAACTCCTGTTGATTAGGAAGCATGGCAGCTGGTGGGTACTGGCAGTTGGGTCTCCATTGCTGCTTGAAGCTCCCAAAGCTGTGTGGATTTTGAATCTGGATTGGTGGATTTTCTTTGCTGCTGCTGGAGTATTACAGCAGCCGGCTATCTCGGGTTGCAGGGGGATGGAAAGCTGCGCTTTCCCTCTGTGTTGTGTTGTAATATTTTTCATATTCTATAGGTTCTGTAGAACGTTGGCCTCCTAGAGGTTTTTTATGTACTTTCGGATGTACTACTTGCTCGAGGTGTGCCCCAACGGATTATGTTTTATCCTCAAGTAAAAATACTTGGAGATAAAACATTGATTTTGTAATTTTTTTCTCCCATTAATTCAAAATACTTACTTACCAAAAAAAAAGTTGTTAACCATTCCTAGTAATGCATGGGAGGTTCAGGATCAAACCAAAAAAGCAATGCTTTTCTAAGGAAATCAAAGGGGCCTAAAAGTTCAATTCCCCCCTCTACTTTGAGTAATGGTTAAAGTGGTCTGTTGGAATGTTCGCGGGCTGAATGGCAAGGTGAAGGGCCAGGAAGTCCGCCAATTCCTTCACTCTTCTCATTGTAGCATGGCGGGTCTTGTTGAAACAAAGGTCCGGGAAAGTATCTCCTCAGTTATAGCCAGCTCGCTGATGCAAAATTGGAAATGGACTATGAACTACTTTTCCTCACTTGCTGGTCGTATTTGGGTGGGATGGGATCCAGATCTATTGGAGGTTGATGTTATCTCCCAAGAAGAGAAAATCATCCTCTGTAGAGTGCGTATTAAAGCTTATAATCAGTCCTGTATGATTTCCTTCATCTACGGAGCTAACTCAGAGATTCTACGTCGATCCCTTTAGGATTCTCTTCGGTCCCTCAGTAGACAATATCCAGATATGGCGTGGGCGGTGCTGGGCGATTTTAATGGCATGAGGTCTTCTCACGAAGGGATGGGTGGAATTTGGCATGCCAGAAGTTTCAATGATTTGGATAGATGCCTTCTTGACTGTGATCTCATGGATGTGAGTCATGACGATTTCTTCTATACGTGGAACGATGGCAAGGATTCTTCTATTCGCATTTACAGGAAGCTTGACCGGATTGTCATAAATGGAAACTGGTTAGTGCAATTTAGTGCTTGCAAAGCATCTTTTCTCCCTCCCAAACTTTCTGATCACTCTCCTAGTATTCTCTGTTTGCTGGAAGAGCCAGATTATAGGAAAGGCATGTTCAGATTTAATAACTTCCTTACCTCTCACTCCCAGTTTCGGCAGATTGTGAGTGACGCGTGGAATGTAAATGTTAAGGGAGTCCCTATGTTTCAGTTAGCTACCAGATTAACTCTCACTAAAAAGCGCCTAAAACAGCTCAATTTCTTGATGGGTAATGTCCATGAGGAAGTAGCGCGGTCCCGATGTCGTTGGGAGGATGTTCAAAATAGGCCTTCGATGGCTGGCGAGGAGAGACATTGCAAGGCTGCTTATGCTAGGGCTATTGCTCGGGAGCAAGAATTCCTTCAGCAAAAAGCCAAACGAAACTGGTTAAAAGATGGTGATCAATGCACTAACTTTTTCTTCCGGGCAGTTGCTAGCAATTGTAATCGTAACCGCGACCTTTCTTTAATTAAGGAAGATGGTTCCTATACCCAGAGCAAATGCGAGGTCTAGCATTTAATCCTTGACCATTTCACACGCCTATTGGGATCGGGGTGCAGACATTTGCCGGATTTGAAGGATAGGCTTCGTCCCTTTGTTTTGCGCTCTATTCCTTTATCTCTTCAGGAGGGTTTATGTCATCCGATCTCTGCCGACGATATTCAGGAAAGCTTTGTTTTCAATTGAGATTCAAAAGCCCCAAGTCCTGATGGTTTTTCAGCAAAGTTTTTCAAGGAGTCGTGGGATTTAGTGGGGCCCTTTGTCATTGATGCTGTACAGGATTTTTTCATCCATGGCAGATTGCTCAAACAAATTAATGCCACATGTATTAGTTTAATCCCCAACGTTAAATCCCCCTCTAAGGTTGGTGATTTTAGACCCATATCATGTTACAATGCTATTTATAAGATTATATCAAAAATCATTGCCAATCGGATCAAGCATGTTCTCCCCTTTCTAGTAGATTGCTGCCAGACGGCCTTTGTTCCTGGACGGAGGATTTGCGATAACATTCTACTCGCCCAGGAGCTCTTGCATAATTATCACTCCCGAAAGGGTGCTCTGCGGTGTGCTATGAAAGTTGATCTTAGAAAGCTTATGATTCTGTGCAGTGAGATTTTATTATCGCTATTTTGGAATTAATGGTTTTCCCCCCTCAGATGATCTTGTGGATCCAACAATGTATTACGACCACCGCCTTCTCCATTAATATTAATGGTGAATCTGTGGGCTTCTTTAAAGGTGTCAAAGGGTTGAGACAAGGAGATCCCCTATCTCCTTATCTTTTTGTACTCGCTATGGATGTGTTGAATGGGATTATTGAGATTAAGGCTAGGTGCAATAAGGATTTCCATTACCACTGGAAATGTGAGAGAACAAAAACTGTAATGATTGCCTTTGCTGATGACTTGATCCTCTTCTCTAATGCAGATGCCACTTCAGTCTATCTTCTTCATAGATGCCTTGAGGAATTCCAGGTATTATCTGGGCTATCCGCAAACAAAAACAAAAGCAAATTTTTTGTTTGCTCAATGGATGATAGGCTGATCAAGGAGCTCCATGACATAACTGGATTCAAATTGGAAAAACTTCCTGTCAAGTATTTGGGGCTTCTCCTCATTACTACGCGGTTGTCGGTGGCAGATTGTAAGGCTTTGATTGATCGTGTTAGGCAGCGAATAAGTTCGTGGACTAACAAACTTCTATCATTTGGAGGCAGATTACAACTGGTTCAGTCTATCCTCACATCGATTCACCTCTACTGGGCATCCATTTTTATTATTCCCAAATCTATTATGAAAATCATGGAAGGTTATATCCGTCGGTTCTTCCCATTACTGGGGGTTCAACTGCTAAAGTGGCATGGGAGCATGTCTGCAAACCTCGGTCTGAAGGTGGTCTTGGCATTCAAAATTTGCAAAACTCTAACAAAGCCCTAATCTCTCACCTTTTATGGCAGATTATTACAAAGGACCCCAAATCTATCTGGGTCTCTTGGATGTATATAAATAGATTAAAGGATAGGTGTATTTGGACCATTAAGGTGCCAGCCAACACGTCCTGGTGCTGGAGAAAAATGTTAAAACTTCGATATGCTATTCGGCCATTTATCCAATATTGGATAGGAAATGGGGTTGATACTTTCCTATGGCTTGATAACTGGCACCCGAAAGGCCCCCTTGCTGATTTGTATTCCTTAAGGCTGATGTCGGTGACAGGGCTACCTTTGGATACAAAGGTTGCTTCGATAGTGGCAAATGGTGATTGGAGGTGGCCGAATCAATATGATATGGAAGTTTTTTTTTTTTTTGGTAAGTAAGTGTGTATTTTGGATTTAAGGAAGAAAATAAATTTACAAAACCAATGTTATAACTCCAAGTTTTTTGACTATTATGATATGGAAGTAGATCAGATCATTCACGGCATGCCTGATTACGGCCCTGATCCAGATAGGAAAGATACAATCAGATGGATTGCTGAGCCAAATGGTGAGTTTACCACCCGTTGCAATTTTTTCGGAGCGCCTTATTGACTTCTTGGACGGAGTGTTTTTTTATCACTTCGGACGGAGTAAAAAAAATCCTTCCTGTGGTGGTGGAGTGCTTCCTCTCGCTTGGGACGGAGTGAATTTGGTCAAGCTTCCGGAGTGCTGTTGCAATTTTTCCGGAGCGTCTTCTTGACTTCTTGGACGGAGTTTTTTTTTATCACTTCGGACGGAGTGACTTTTTTAGTGCCTCCGGATTGCCTTTATCCGGAGTGTCTATTTTGCCGTGAAAAAAAAAATCATCCCATGTGGTCACGGAGTGCTTATTCTATCTTAGGACGGAGTGTCCTTGCTCATGCTTCTGGAGTACAGCTGTCCCTTATGCGGAGTGCTTTCTTGACTTCTTCTTTTTTTTTGGTAAGTAATTAAATGCATTAAAATTTGAATAAAATGTATAAGCAGCTATATTCTTTACCAAGTGTTTTGTCGACTTGGCAAAAGAAACATAGAAATAAGGAGTCCCCTAAGTCATGACTAAAGTCATTAGAAAAGTAAGATTACAATATCAAAATCAGCACTCCGACCCTTGTACTCCGGAATCAACACTGCACTTCGGCCTTCCGCCTAACGAACTCCAGATTCAACAAGGCCGCTCCGTCCAATACACACCGTCCAAAGCACTCCGGAAGAATAGAGTAAAAGCACACCAGCCTTCAGATAAAGCAAAGTCCAACCAAAACCACTCCGTCCTAATCCACGCCGTCCAAAGACACTCCGAATAGGTCACTCCGTCCAAATTCCCTCCGTCCCACGACACACCAACCAAAAACACTCCGTCCAACAGCACTCCGGAAGAACGAAGAGAAGCGCTCCGTCCAAAAGGAGGAGATACACTCCGGCTAATCCACGCCATCCAAGGATTCGCTCCGGGTGATAGGGGGACATGCACGATTGGAAGCACGAGCCAACAAACACTCCGGGTGATAATCCACGCTTTCTTGACTTTAGGTCGGCGGGTCCTCACTTTGGACAGAATGACCTTGATTATGCTTCCGGAGTGCATATGCCCATTTTTCGGAGTGGCTTTTGTCTACTTGGACGGAGTGGCTCGGTTGAAAGTGTGGCAACGAATGGCCCGACGGCGCAATTCGGCACCAAAGAAAACTCGTTTTCCTAAAAACTGAAAACCTGCTGGTGTTGGATCGGGAGTGGGCTCTTGTTTGTGATGATCCTTGTCCAGGGACTTCTCCTTGGCTTTTAAAAGTATGTGAGGCATGCTGTGTTTTGTGGTGCTTAAGCAGTATCATTGCCAGATTGGAATTTACAGTTGGGAGGAGCTGTGATGCTTCTGAGTACCATTTGCTCTACTGGTTTCTTGTTTTTTTATCCATTATGCATCAGCAGATGCTTGGTCTGCTGGTGTTGGATGTGGACTGGAGTCTGTGTCTGTGTCTTCTGAATTTCAAATTCAAATTTCAAATTCGATTTAGGCCGCGGCTTCAGCGACGCTTCTCATCTGGCCGGGCGGCGCCGGAGACGGCCTCGGCCGGCCTCCTAGATGCCTAGCCCGGCCGTCTCCCGTTTCTCCTCCTCTTCTTTTGCTCACGCGGCGACACTGCAAACTCCTAGGTTCAGTGTCGTCCCTGGCTTTTCAAGCCCTAATCTCCTCGGTTCGTACTTTGGTAGTGCGATTTCATTGGCTCTGGATTCTTAATGGCATCTAGAGCTTCGGATTGCTGAGGTCTCGACCAAGGACAGGCTTTCTGGCGCTTCTCTCTGGTTGGATACTTCTGCGACTCTCCCACTCATTTCTTGGTGGTCAAAGCCATTGCAAACAAAATCTGGGCCAGATTCGGCCTCACTCACTCTGCCGGCAACGATGATGGTTACTTCTTCTTCCGATTCTCATCGCAGAAGATGTTGGAAAATTGTCTTCGTGCTGGCCCTTGGACCATGGCTGGTAAGGCAATTTTCCTCAAATGCTGGAAGCCGGGGATGCATCTTAATAAGGATGTTCTTAATCGATTTCCCATCTGGGTCAAGCTCCTCAATCTGCTGATTGAGTATTGGACTCCGGCCGGACTCAGCTGGGCGGCGAGCGCTGTAGGCATTCCTCTCCAACTCGACCCTCGAACTGCTCGTATGGAGAATATATCCTTCGCAAGAGTCTGTGTGGAAGTGGGAGTCGATGGGCCATTTCCCAAGCGGTTCTCCATTAAAGCTAGTCATGATTCGGATCCCATTGAGATAATGGTGCAGTATAGCTGGCGGCCTATCAGATGTTGTCGTTGCCGTCTGTTGGGGCATGATGAAGATCAATGCTGTCCCAAGGTTGCTAAGCCTCCATCTGGTAACTCCCGTTCCAAACCTCTTATGTTTGCTCCTATGGTTATTGTCCCAACGGCCTCAACCTCTTGCCATGGGACCGTGGATTCTGTTTGTGCCCCTTCTGTGTCTTCTCCCCCTCTCCCAATTGATGACCAGAAGGTTGCTGTGGGCCAAAGGGGCGGTGGTGAAAGCGGCCCCATCAGTGTGGAGGTGCCAGACACTCAATATTCTGTGTCTTCCCCTGGTTTGCCGGTTTCCACAGAACCTGGCCCCTTAAACATTGGTCTGGTATCCCAACCTCCCATGAAGTTTTTTACCTGTTCCCCTGTTCATGGCCCCCCTACTGTGATTCCTCTGCTTTGGAGTCAAAGGATGAACCAGTTTGCTTGGATGGCCCTTTCCTGGCCTCGGACGATGCCCTGACCACTTTGGGGTCCGGTGGAAATTCTGTTGATCCAATCCCTTCTGTTAAGGAGGTATCTTGGCCTGTTAACCAGGGCTCTCCCCCCTACCAATCGGATTTGGCTGTTCCTGCATCCTCACCTACTGATAATGAGCACCAAGAGTGCCCTATGGAGACCTCCGGATGTTTGGATGATTCCCTTCATCCTCAGATGAAGGGCTCGGCTCCTAACTCACCCGATTCCGGGATTGGTCATCACCACTTGGACTTGGATGAGTATTTGCTTACTCCTACCTCTATTAAGAGGATATCTTTGAAATACTCCTCAAATTCCCCTTTGGTTGATAAATTGCCATTAATTTTGCCTCAACTTTTCCGACCGTGTTCACGGCATCTCGAATCTATCTCTGACCTGCCCTCTTTGTGCTTCGGATGCTGAAAATTATGACCATCTTTTCTTCTCCTGTCCGTTCTCTAATTCGATTTGGACCACTATTCAAAGTAATGCCGGGTTTCATTAGCCATACCCAAACCTGTCACAAAACGTCATATGGGCTGCTCACATTTGGAAAGGAAAAAATCTATCTGCTTTGTCCAAACGCCTCTCTCTGGCGGCTACTGTTTATTATATTTGGAGAGAACGCAACAACCGTATCTTTGAGAAATCTCTTCCTCAAGACATTTCCCATAGATGCTCTCAGATATCAAATGCTGTTCGCGATAAGCTGAAGGCCTCTTTGCCCTGTGCTGGTCTCCAGCACCATTCGTTAGCTAGGCGTTGGATTTTATAAAAAAAAAATGTTATATATATCTATATATATATATATATTTAAAAAAAAGGAGAAAAAAAAATGAATTTCGTCCCTGGTCATCTCCTTTGTAAAAAAAAAAAAAAAAATTCGGAAGTTACTGGGGGCTCCTCCCTTGGGCAATGCTGTGGCTTCCGGTGGTTTTTTTTGGTTCCAGTTTGTTACATCAAGCTTGGCTGTTTTTTGAAGGGCTGCTGGCTGGGTACTGGTGGTTTTTGCTGGCTGCTGGTGGTCCCTACTGAAGGATTCCCTGGTGCTGGTATAGATATTTTCTGTGTGGCTTGGTTGAGGATGGGTAACCTTTGTTGGTGGATGTTACCATTGCTGGATTGGACTATATCGAGTGATGGTAGATGGCTCTGCAACTTGTTGATGCTTGTGTTGTGGGCTACTGGAGCCGATCCGATATCCTCTGTTGCCTATTCTCTGCCTAGCTTGTTTTTCTTTGGAACTTTTGTGGTGTTATGCTTGGAAAACCCAATGGGAGTTGCTGGTTTTTGGTCTCCTTTGGTTGGTGTGGATGTCCTGGAATGTAGCTGCTTGTGGCTTGGATGCAGGTGAAGACTCTTATGAAGATCCTGCTGGCTATGTTCCCAAGTATCGCTTGAATTTGGTCTGTCGGGGGTGTCGACCATGCCACCCGCTGTTCCAATGTATTGTTGGAACCGATGGTGTAGGGGTTTGGTCCCTTTCCTTTGCCGCTGCTTTGGTTCCATGGTTGGTTAGAGGTTGGTATTGGGTATTGCTGGTTCTGCTGGTTTGCGGGCGCCCGCTGCTTGTGGGTGCTCTGAAGTGGTTACGGAGGTGCAGCAGGTGGAAGTTTGGTAGACCTGGCTGTGGTTTAAGGCCTTGTTGTAATGAAATGTTGACTCGCTGTGATTGAGATATTGCCGCACTTGCTTTTGGGCCAGACCTCTGTGGGTTCTCGGTGCTGATGTTTCATCCGAGTGGCTGGTTCTTTGGGAATGTGTTGCTTTCTAGTCTTATAATCACTAGCTCTAGTTTGATCGGCATTTGGTTTTCGCTTGTGGAGATGAGATGCTGGTTTTTTTTTATCAGCCGCTCTGGGTTCCCTCGCAGTGTTTCTTCTGCTGCTGCCTACGTTCGTGATGCTTTGCGAAGTTGAGCAGCTTGATTTATTTTCTTTGTTTTGCTTTGGCTGGTGCCTAACTGTCCCAATCCCCTTGATGCTTTCTTGGTATGCTGAGTATTGGCCGTTGATGTCTTTGATGTGCTCAATTGTTGGCCTGGAATCAGCTGTTGTTGCATCTTTCCTTGCTGATGCAATTGTGCTGAACTCCTTGCTGCATCTTTCCTTGCTGCATTGCCTCATTGAGCATTGATTTGGGCTGAACTCCACAATCAATTTGCAATGGGTGTGCCCCTACTGCTGTTAGTATTGGCTGATAGTAGAGCTGTTGGTAGTGGTAGAGATGGCCTGCATGGTGCTGGATGCGATGAGGAGTTGTGTTGCTGATGTCTTTGCTAAATGCCCTTAATCCTCGAAATTTTGCTGATGAAGGTTGCTGCTGAAGCATGCTGCTGCCTCACGTGCAGTATGCTGATGATAAGCTGCTGTTTGCTGCTGATAATAAAGTGCAGCTGTTGCTTGCTTGCTGCTGTAATGTTCTCCTTGCTGCTGGATATCTAGGATGCTATGGGTTGCCGGCAGATCCGGTTTGCTGTAGTTTGTTGCTGCGAGGGATCGGTTGGCTGTTCTGGTCCTCTCGGGAGTAACTTTTTGCTTTTGATTTTGTATAACGACAGTGCTATTTTTCTTTCTTCTGCTAGATAGATCCTTTTAGGTTTTTTTGAGGATCTCTCTGTTGTACCAGCTGCTCGGGGTATGCCCCAGCGTTTTATATTCTAACTCCAAGTCATAAAATTTGGAGTTATAACATAAATTTTTTGTAAAATTTTCTCCCATTAATCCAAAATACACACTTACTTACCAAAAACAAAAAAAAAAAGGTTGATGAATTGCCGGGTACTAAATCTGAATGGAAGATTTCTAAGTCAAGAAAAAAGAAAAAAACAGCCTCTCGGAAATCCAGGGGTGCTTCTAGCTCTTAGGAGCATGCTGCTGGAGCACTTTTTGTCTGGGTCTTGCTCATGGGACCCTGTTTTTTTTTATTGGTTTTGCTGTGGTGAGAAGTTCTGCTGTTGTGTTATTGCTGTTTGACATTTGGCCGCCTCTCTGCTGATGGTCAGTGAAGCTGCTGGTTTTTACTTCTACTGCTGGTTTTTGCTTCAGCACCTTTCCTGGTTGATCTCCTGTTGTTGAGCAATGCTGCCAACGCATTGCTCTCTAGTTGTCTGCTGAGTGGGCCTCTATTTCTACTAAAATATGATGGTGTCCTATTGGTCATATACTGGTTTGTTTGGCGGCTGGGGCTCCAAGCTTAGGCTAGCTTTTGGTGCTGCGGCCAGTGATTGCTAGGATTGCTACTGATGCTCCATGCTGATGTTGGTGGACTTGCTCTTGGAGCTGGTGGATCGCTGTCTTCTGGTTTTGTTATGCTTTGCAGCAATTATCGAAGGAATGCAGATCAGATGTATATGTTGCAGATCAGAGGATTGGACGGCCTTTGGCTGGCTCTCTGTTGCTGGTTTTGACAGCTAGTTGCTGTTTTGCGGGTTGATTGATTTGGATCCTCCTGTAAATGTTGAGTTCTTATTGGAGCTGGCAGGGTTGGTCGGATCTCTTTGCTGATTCTGTTTGGCTGACTGCCATCCTTGAAGGGCACTATATCCTTCCTGGCTTGATGCGGGTAGAGCACCTTGTGTAGTCTGAGGCTGATGCCCCTTGTTTAATGCTCCTGGCATTGATCTGTAAATTTGGACTCGGGTGTACTTTGAGAGCATGGATTGAACTCTGTGGAGCTCTGAAATCCTTCTTTGCTCTGTCTTAGTGACTTTTAGCTGGATTCGGATTGGGCTATATGCTGGCCTTGGTGTTGAAAGAAGCTCTGCTTCTCTATGGGCTCATGCTGATGTTGCAGTCGGCGGAAGGTCGTCGGTGTCCATGGCCGTCTCCCATCCTCCTCCTTCGGCGTCCGTCCTCCCCGTCTGTCCCCTCATCACATCTCCACATAAATTCGTCTCGCACTCAAAAAACCAACCCCCGATTCTTCCTTTGGCGTGGTCCCAGGCATCCCCGTCTTCCATGGTTGATCATCTCGTGCCTTTTACCGGCCCTCTTCCGGTCGTCTCTTCCCCTGTTCCCTCATCATCTCCTCAGGCTCCGTTATCTTCGGCCCCTCCTCCTTCCCTCTCGAGAAGGTTTTCTCTCGGGCGACCCGTTTTCTAAGGATTCCGGTTTCGTCTCCAAAGCCACTGTCAATTGCCCCTCTAGTTGGGCTGATATTGTCCGCAAAGACAGTCGCGAGGAGCGATTGGAGCTGAAATACTTCCCTTCGGTGGCTGGTGAGAATGCTTCGTCCGTTATCTCCCCTCCACCAGAAGTTGTTGACCAAGGTCAGGCATTCTGGCATTTCTCTCTGGTTGGTTTTTTCTACGACACCCCCCCATTTCTTGGTGGTCAAAGCTATTGCAAACAAAATCTGGGGCAGATTCGGACTCACTCACTTTGCTGGCAACGATGATGGTTACTTCTTCTTCCGATTCTCATCGCAGAAGATGTTGGAAAATTGTCTTCATGCTGGCCCTTGGACCATGGCAGGTAAGGCTATTTTCCTCAAATGCTGGAAGCCGGGAATGCATCTTAATAAGGATGAATTTAAGCGATTTCCCATCTGGGTAAAGCTCCTCAATCTGCCGATTGAATATTGGACTCCGACCGGTCTCAGCTGGGCGGCGAGCGCTATAGGCATTCCCCTCCAACTTGATCCCCGAACTGCTCATATGGAGAATTTATCCTTCGCCAGAGTCTGTGTGGAAGTAGGTGTTGATGGGCCATTTCCCAATCGGTTTTCCATTAAAGCAAGTCATGACTCGAATCCCATTGAGCTAAAGGTAGAATATAGTTGGCAGCCCATCAGATGTTGCCGTTGCCATCTATTGGGGCATGAAGAAGATCAATGTCGTCCCAAGGTTGCTAAGCCTCCTTCTGGTAACTCCCGTTCCAAATCTATGTCTGCTCTAACAGTTAGTGTCCCATCGGCATCTACCTCTAGGCATGGGACCGTGGATTCTGGTAGTCCCCCTTCTGTGTCTCCTCCCCCAATTGATGACTAGAACACTGGTGTGGGCCATGCGGGTGGTGGTGAAAGAAGCCCCAATAGCATGGTGATGCCAGACCCTCAATACCCTGGTTTGCAGGTTTCCACAAAACCTGGCCCCTCAAACAATGGTCTGGTTTCCCAGAACTCCCTCAAAATTTTTACCTGCTCCCCTGTTCATGGCCCCCCTCACTGTGACTCTTCTACTTTAGAGTCAATCGATGAACCAGCTTGCTCAATTGAACCTTTCCTGACCTCGGACGATGCCCTGACCTTTATGAGGTCCGGTGGAATTTCAGTTGATTCAAGTCCTGCTGATATGGTGGTATCTGGGCCTTTCCCCTGCCATTTGGACTTGGTCACTCCTGCACCCTCACCAGCTGACAACCAGGAGTGCCCTACGGAGTCCTCCGGATGGGTGGATAATTCCCTCCATCCTCTAATGAAGGGCTCGGCTCCTAACTCACCTGACTCCGGGATCGGTCATGATCACCTGGACTTGGATGAGTTTTTACTTACTCCCACCTCTATTAAGAGGATTACCTTGAAATACTCCTCAAACTCCCCGTTGATTGATGAATTGCCGGGCACTCAATCTGAATGGAAGATTTCTAAGTCAAGAAAAAAGAAAAAATCAGCCTCTCGGAAATCCAGGGGTGCCTCTGGCTCTTAGGAGCATGTTGATGGAGCAATTTTTGGCTGGGTCCTGCTCATGGGACCCTGTGGTTCTGCTGTGGTAAGGATTTTTACTGTAGTATTTTTGCTGTTGACATCTGGGCGCCCTCTGCTGATGGTCAGGGATGCTACTAGACTTTGCTTCTGCTGCTGGTTTTGCTTCAGCACCTGTCCAGGTTGATCTCCTGGTGTTATGCAATGCTGCCTTTGCATTGCTCTCCAGTTGCCTGCTGAGTGGGCCTCTATTTTTACTGGAGTCTAATGGTGTCCCAATGGTCATTCACTGGGTTGCCTGGCGGCTGGAGCTCCTGCTTGGGCTATTTTTTGGCTCGGAGGCCTGTGATTTCTAGAATTGCTTCTAAGGCTCCATGCTGTCGTTGATGATCTTGCTCTTGGAGCTGGTGGCTTGCTGTTGTCTGACTGTATTCTGCTTTGCAGCATTTCGAAGGTATGTAGATCATATGTATATGTTACATATCGGTGGCTTGGCCGGAAGTTGGCTGTCTCTTTGATGCTAGTTCTGCGGGTTGATTGGTCTGGAACCTTCTGCAAATGTGGAGTTCTTATAGGAGCTGGCATGGCTGGTTGGATTTGATGCCGTTTCTGAGGCTAATGCCCCTTGTTTAGAGCTCCTGGCTCTGATCTGTAAATTTGGCAATTCCTTCTTGGCCCTGTCCTAGTGTCTATTGCTGGATTCGGATTGGGCTATATGCTGGCCTTGGTGTTCAAAGATGTTCTGCTGCTCTAAAGGTTCATGCTGTTGCTGTAGTCGGCTACAGCACCCAGTGTTATTGCAGCATCGTTGATATTCTGTACCTTGAACTGCTGATAGTGCCGTATGGCTTTTGGTCATGGGTGTCAGGATGTGGTCATTGAATTCTGATGGCTGAAAGCTGCTGAAGCTGTTTGGCTACAGCTCTGATAATCTGGAGACCACAGTTGTAGTTTTCAGTTGTGCAATGGCGTTTTGCACATGGTTTTGCCGGAATGGATTCTTTGCTGATGTGGATTGAGCTTCCCAGGTTATGCACTCTATTTTCGCGGTTTTGCCGGAATGGAATCAATGCCGATTTCATCTCGACTGCAAACCGGTTTGCACAGGGTCAAATGCCGGAATGGATTGTGTTTATGACGTAATCCAGTTTCTGCTCCATTTGGTCCGGGTTTGATTTTGTTTTTTTTGAGGCATCTGCTAACGTGGCTTCGACCTTGGCCTGAATGGTACCTTTGGCTCTGGTGTCTTTCGTGCAGAAAGCTGAGTGCAGGATGTTGGTAAAGACAATTCCGGTTTGAAATGGCTTTTTTGCCGGATTGAATTCTGAACTGCTGAATTGGCATGGTGCTAGCCGGTTTCGTTTGCGCATGGGAGCCGGTTTGTGGCCACTTTCAATTGCCAGTGTTGACTCTTGGTTGGTTGACTTTTCTGTGACGTTTTCAACTGCCGTTTTCCATTACGGTCCTCTGATGCCAACTTGTGGCCGGTTTCGTTTGGCGCCTTTCAAGCCGGTTTGACGTCTCATGGGAGCTGGTTTGGACCCGAGGCCGTAGTGGATGATCTGCTGTTCCTGTTCTTGGGATGCATTTTGGTTTGGGGCAGCACTGTTGTTGTTCCTACTTTTGTAAAATGACGTTGTTCTTTTTCTAATTTCTGTTAGTGCCATCCTCTTAGAGGTTTTCTGATGTATTCTCTGATGTACTAGTCGCTCGGGGTATGCCCTAGCGTTTTATGTTTTAACTCCAAGTCTAAAAACTTAGAGTTATAACATAATTTTCTTGTAAATTTTTCTCCCGTTAATCCAAAATACACACTTGCTTATCAAAAAAAAAAAAAAGCTGATGTTGCAGTCGGCTACAGCAATCAGTGTTGCAGCAGCAACGTTGATGTTCTGTACCTTGAATTGCTGATCTAGCTGAATGGCCCTTGGTCTTGGGTCTCAGGATGTGGATGGCCCTATCCTGCTGGTTTGTTTATGTGGGTTCAGCTTTAGTATGGTGAGTGCCGATGCTGAAGATTGCTGTTGGGGCAGGTCCTTGAATTTTGGATGGCTGAAAGTTGCTGATGCTGGTTGTTGCACTTTCGGATGTGATCTTTGCTATTGATCATTGCTGATCCTGCTGGGATGTATTTTGGCTCTGTCTCTGGCTGTGTGTCCCATTTGTTGATGGGGTTGGGGGAGCCCATGTGTGTCTGGATTGGGACGATTTGGCTGAGGGATGTGTAGCTGGCTGAGGTACCGTTTGGTTACTATATTTCCTTCTTATTGAGGGGTGCCCTGTTTGTCCGCTGCTCTAGTGTGGTGGGATTGTGTTGCAGTCCATTGGACTGCAGTTGCCTGACTAATACTGCCAGGGTGGTGTTGCTGATGCTTTGCAAAAATTCTTCTTGGATGCAATGGTTGATGATCCTTCGCTGGGTGCAATTGAGCCAGATGCGGTGGGTCTGCTGTGAGCCTGATTGGTTCAGGGGTTCAGTCCATGTAGGTAGTTCTGCAATTGCCTTGTGGGTGGGTGGATTTACTCTGTTCCTGATGCAGAAGGGTGCTGGTTTGGAGTGCTGTTTCTGTATGTAGTGGCTAAGGTCACCTTTGCTGTTGGAACCATATGGTGGTGAGAGTTGGGCTGCTGCTGTTCGGTTGAGTGGAGGTGGAATGGAAGTTCTGTCCATGTCTGATGGGCCCTCTTGAGTTCATCTCTCCTGCTAAATGATGCAGTGGTTACTGTATTCGGCTGCTTAGAGTTGGCTATTTGGAATTGGGTGCAATTATGGACTGGGAGCTGCCTCCTTGTTCATGGAATTCTCCCTGTGTGATTGGCTGCTGATTTACTGCCCTCTAGGAAATCCTTCGTGAATGCTGCAAATGGCGTTGGTCTGTTGAAGCCTTGGAGCCAAATTTTCTTCTGTGCTGTTGCTGCTATTCAACAGCCGAAGATGGTGCCGATGGTCTCGGAGCTGGTGCACTACGCAATGTGCATTGCCGTGCCAATGTGAGGAGCCGTTTATGTGTGTCAGATTATGCATGCTGTATTCAATCTTGTTTACGATGGAAATGTCATATTTTGTCGTTTTCGGTAAACGTTGTCCGCCTAGAGGCATTTTTGTATATTCAGATGTACTGTCCGCTCAGGGGTTTGCCCTAGCGTTTTATGTTTTATCTTCAAGTCAAAATACTTGAAGATAAACATATTTTTTGTACTTTTTTCTCCCATTAATCCAAAATACTTACCAAAAAAAAAAAGGCTCTAGGTGGTTGAACTGCTCTAACAAACTGCTATGACTGCTTCTTAGCATTGAGTTGCAGCTTGTTGAGGTGGTGACTTGATTTCTTTTGACGCCTGCTTCAGCAACAAATGCTGGAATGGTGCAGTGACTGCTGATGATATTCTTGGCTATCGGTGCTGATTTGGATGACCTGGATGTGCTACCCTGGATCATTTTGGTGACTGGGTTGTTCGATGGCTGATGGTGAAGACAAAGTGGCTGTAGCTTCCATACCTATGTAGATTACCTGGATTGGGGATTTTCTATGTTTTTTTTTGGTAAGTAAGGGGGATTTTCTATGTTGCTGCGGGATTTTTAGCGCCAGGCTGTTTTGTGATGTAATATTTTTCATTTCCTATAGGTCCTGTAGAACGTTGGTCTCCTAGAGGTTTGTTCTGTACTTCCAGATGTACTTGTCGCTCGGGGTATGCCCCAGCGGGTTATGTTTTACTCCCAAGTTAAAATACTAGGAGTTAAAACATCGAATTTGTAAATTTTTCTCCCATAAATCCAAAGTACTTACTTACCAAAAAAAAAAAAAGAGGTACCTTTTGGTGACTAATTTTCCTTTTTGTTGAGATGGTGCCCTGTATGTTCGCTGCTTAATTGTGGTGAGATTGTGTTGCTGTTGTCTGGCTATTAATGCCAGTTTGTTGCTGTTATTGGGTGCAACTGATCCTGCTGCGGTGGGGGGTCCTCCTGCTTGCTGATGCCTGAAGAGAGGAAATCCCTGGCACTGTGAGCCTGAATGGTTTAGCTGCTCAATCCATGTTGGCAGTTCTGCAACTACGGGGTGGTTGGGTGGATTTCTTTTGTTCTGCGGATGCATGGCTTGGGATGATCCAGCTACAGAAGGCCGCTGGCTTGGAGTGCTGTTACTGTAAGATGTGGTTAATGCCACTTTTGATGTGGGATCCATTTGCAGGTGAGCGTTGGGCCTGCTGCTGTTCTGCCTGCGTGGAGGTGGAATGCTCCTGATTTCCTCTCTCCTGCTTACTGCAATGGATTCTGTGTTTCGGCTGCTTGTTGCCCCAGGTGGCAAGTTCAGTGTGCAGATTCTTTGTTGCCTCTGAATTGGAGGATCTGTGAAGCCTGTTTTGGGGGTTTGCTGTGAGATTCTGAATCGGATTTCTGCTGTGTGGTACAGCCTTTGTTGTATGGATTTGGCTGCAATTCTGGACTGGGAATTGCCTTCCTTGTCCATGGATTTCTCCCAAGTTTAACAGTGCTGCTGAACTGCTACCATCTGGGAAGTCCATCGTGACTATGATGCAATTTGCATTGGTTTTTGGAGTCTTGGAGTCAAGGTTTCTTTTGTGTTGTTGCTGCAATGTTTTCAACTGCCGAAGATGGTGTTGATGGTCTCGGAGCTGGTGCATTGTGCAAAATGCCTTGCCATGCCACCGTGAGATGGCGTTATTGTGTGTCAACTTATGCATGATGTATTCAGTCTTGTTTACGATGGACATGTCATATTTTGTCATTTTCAGTAAACGTTGTCCTCCTAGAGGCAATTTTTTATATTTAGATGTACTGTCCGCTCGGGGTATGCCCTAGCGTCTTCTGTTTTATCTTCAAGTCAAAATACTTGGAGATAAAACATATTTTTTGTACTATTTTTCTCCAATTAATCCAAAATACTTACTTACCAAAAAAAAAAAGTGGACTGAAGTCTATTATTGCTGATTTAGGATGGCATTCAGGATGGGCGGTGGGCTGTCATCCTCTTGCTGATGCTGAGATTCATGCTTCTTTGCTGATGCACGTTGTGAAGTGTGGCGCAGGCTGTTGCATAAGCTGCAATCTTGTTTCCTACATCTGGCTGGTCTTGTTTGATGGAGCTGCTTTGCAGAACCAGGTGATGGATGATTTGGCTGAATTTTTTGATGCTCTCATCTTTTTTTTTGTTTCTCCTCTGGATCGATGAACCCATGTTGATCTATCCTGTATGTGGCATTAGGCCAGGTAGCATGTGGGTGATTAAGATAGTTTCTTGCCCATTTGGTTTTTCTAATGTTCGGTCTTTCGACATGTTGGTGCTCGGGGAATGCCCTAGCGTGTTGTTCTTTCTCTAAGTTGGCAAAACACTTAGAGTTAGAATATCGTTGTGTAATTTTGTTTATTTTAATGTCATTTACTTACTTACCAAAAAAAAATAAAGAAAGTGTGGCATTGCTGAATCTAGAGTACCCTTATCTAGCAGCTAGAGTACATTGTTGAATCCGGAGTGCATTGGACAGAGTGCATTGATCGGTGTGGCATTGCAGAAACCGGTCTACCTTTACCCGGAGGCCGGAGTGCATTATAGAATCTAGAGTGCATTGGACGGAGTACTTATTTCTGGAGGCCGGAGTGCATTGTAGAATCCGTAGTGCATTGGACGGAGTGCACTGGAATACCTCTATTGTGGAGCGGAGTGGCATTGGGTGCAAATTCTGGATTTGTTGACTCTGGATCTAATTGGTTAGATGATGCTGGAGCTCCCATTAGTGCTTTTCTTGTTGAATCTGCTCTTTAGGTTTGTATGTGTGGTAGGACCGGATTGGTGTTTTTTTTTTTTGGTAAGTAAGAATTTTAAATTAATGGGAAAAAAATTACAAGAACTATGTTTTATCTCCAAGTATTCTACTTAGAGGTAAACATAAAGCGCTGGGGCATGCCCTAGCAACTGGTACATCAGAAAAAAATCATTAAAACAACCACAAAAACAGAATATGAAATCTGTCAACTATTTCACATGAACAAGATCATGATTAGCTACGCCCAAATCGACGAGGTCGACTCAGGAAAAACAAACAACAGATCCATCTTGGATCTTCAACGGCTCAGGACAGCTGGGAGACGGCCTCCACTGGATTTCAGCAGATCACATCCGCATCATAGCAGGCAAGTCACCCCCAGCGAAGTAAGTACATGCCAGCAGTAACCCGCTGCCCGGACAGCAAAGTATCATGAAAGAACAAGCAGATCAGCAACAGCAGCCACAGCCACACGAAAAGCGACTCGGCAATCAAACGGAACCGATAAGAAGCCACATCAAGATCACCGTCCACTTTAGCCAGACCCATCCAGCCACAACCAAGACCGGCCATCTTTCACAGACCAAACCGGGCAAAAGCAATCGGTAGCTACAGCAAACGAGAT
This sequence comes from Nepenthes gracilis, assembly GCA_033239525.1. Lineage (NCBI taxonomy): Eukaryota > Viridiplantae > Streptophyta > Magnoliopsida > Caryophyllales > Nepenthaceae > Nepenthes > Nepenthes gracilis. The sequence goes on along the minus strand of BSYO01000004.1, from coordinate 16,085,458 downwards.
CAGCACATGGGATGCAAATCGAAATCGGCAATTCATGTTCAAGTCCAAATTGGCACTTGAGATGCAATTCGAAGTCGGCATTTCATATTCAAGTCCAAATCGGCTATTCGAAGTGCAGTCCAAGTTGGCACCCATAAGACCACATCGGCATTTGTCATGCCAAGTCAGCAAAACATACCCGGCCTCAATTCGAAATCGGCATAAGGGCCGTAGAACAAAATCAGCATTTGGCCAGCAAATCCAAGTCGGCATTTGGGCAGCAAATCCAACTCGGCATTTTGCACGCAAGATGAAATCGGCATTCAGAATCGACATATGGGCACCAAATCCAAATTGGCATTTGGGCAGGCAAATGCAAATCAGCCCGATGCAAGCCACTGCAGAAGCAAAGCCACAGGGCCGATAAGCCTCGTAAAACAGTCAAAGTCAGCAGATTGGCCAGCCAAGCTTGCACAGCCTCCCTACAGGCATAATCTCCCAAGCTTCACCTTAGCTAGCAGTGCAGAGAAGTGTCTACAATTGCATTTGCAACGAAGCCAATCACTACCTAGCTGGACAAACCTGTAGGGAATGAGCCGTCCCGTTTGAAATCTAGAGAGAGAAGCTCTCGCTTCTCTCTTCGTTCAAATTTCATTTTGAAATTTGAACGCGTTTTCTGCGGCGACCCTCCTCTGGCCGGGCGGCGCTGGAGCCGGCCACGGCCGGCCTCCTGGTTGCTCTGCCCGATCGCCTCCCGTTTCCCGATTCTAGCTCCCTACGTTTCCGGACCTCAGATCTGAAACATCGGCGTCCTATGAATCTTCGGCTGCTGCTGTGAGATCATTTTTGCTGATTCAGGTTGGGATGAAGGCCTTTGAGGTCTCATATCTCTCACAAGATCGATTCCTCTTCTCCTCGGTGCAAGCCTAGGGTTGAGCTCTTGAATCGTTTCTCCCATTCAGTTGGGGTTGTAGGCTCCGGTCTCGCTTTGGGCTCCCTTCGGTTCATTCGCCTTTGTTGCCGATTGGGCCTAGTTTCGGCTTTGGCCGTGGGCTGGTGTTAGTCGGCTCGCCCTCCGATTTGGTTCTCGGGATCGATATCCAAGCTTCGACGACTCCCACGCCGCTTGTTGGATCTCGCCAAAGGTCTCGTATTTCGGCTCTAATGCGCCTCTGCTGTGTGTTTTCCTTTCCGTGGACGGATTGGGGGATTCCGTGTCGCGCTAGTTTAGAGATAGTAGGCCGAAGGTCTGAAGAGCTGGCCGTGGACCTTCGGGTTGCTAGCGATCCTCCCGCCGCGGTGGGGATCCTTTAGGTTGCTGCCATTTTTGGAGCTTTGCTTGATGGCAACCGATTTGGGTTGCAGAGGAATGTTGGGTTCTCACTAGACCGCATTTTGATGGCTGATGCTCTCGCCCTTTTCTTTGGATCTCGCCGGTGAACGGGCCTGTGCTGCTAGCTTTTCTCGTTTTCAGCCAATGTGTCCCCTCCGTTGAACGGGTTGGAGGTGCCGTGCGCCTGCTTGGGGACTTCCCCGCTTTGGTGTGAAGAGCTGGTTGAGGTTCGTTTGGTGCCTGTGATACCCGGCAGGCAAAGTTTCTTTGTTTGTCTGCCGTTTGTGGAGCTTAGCGTGGTTGGCTTTTGGTTTTGCTGGAGCATTGTCTGAATCAACGGTCCGATGCTGTGTTCCTATGAGCCTCGGCCGGTGTGTGGGATGGGTAGGGGGCCGCCTGTGCACTCAATTTGGTTTTTGGTAGAACTGCCCGACCGTTTGGTCTTTTGCTCCCTTTGTTGCCGGGGAGTTCTCTATGTCGTTAGGCAATAGGTGGAGCAGGATTGGACTCTATTTCGGTTTGTTCCTGCCTTTATCTTTGGCCTTCCTTTCCGAGGTGATTTGGATAATGGGAGTGCTATTTCCTAGTTTCTTTGAGGGTGGCGGCTGGTTGTATGTTGTGAGTGTGTTGGCTGGTGATGGTATGCTGCTGGCATTTTGTGGTTGGTGCGTGTCTACCTCAAGCTAAAACTCGTTTATTCGGGCTTTGGAGTTCACTGGCTCTGTTCTGTGCGCTGCTGAATTTTCCTTATCGACGCCGGGTTGGGCTGAAGCCGATTGATTGCCGCCGTGCCATGTTGAAGCTAGTACGCTGTTCATCTCGAAGCTGGTGGCAATGCTTGTATTTGAAGTCTCGGCGCCTGTGGCAGTAGTGCAGGGTTTTAACCTTGTTTTATGCTGATGCTTGAGGTATACTCTCTGAGGACCCCGAATTTGTCTTCTCGAGGTTGGTGGATGTGCTCCTAGAAGATGCAGCTGCGGTTCTTTGATCATCTTGCCGCCCCGTGAGGTGTGATGATGATGGGTGAGATGCGGGTGCTGCATTGGATGCTGTTGGGTTGTGGCCACTTCGTCTTCGTCTGCTGGACTGGGTGTGATGCCTCTCATCTAATTTGGTCCCCGTTGCTCTAGCCGATGGCGTTTGCAGCGGTTTCGGATGGGGCTTGGTTGCTAGTTCCCTCTGATGAAGGAAATTTGCCTTGCCTGGTTCTGTTTTTGGCGCTTCTGGTGTTGAACCCTTTTCATATTTTTTATGATGGAAATGTCATATTTTGTCGTTTCTGTTAAACGTTGTCCTCCTAGAGGCCTTTTTGCATATTCTGATGTACTGTCCGCTCGGGTATGCCCTAGCACGTTATGTTTTATTTTCAAGTCAAAATACTTGGAGATAAAACATAATTTTTTGTCATTTTTTCTCCCTTTAATCCAAAATACTTACTTACCAAAAAAAAAAACTATATCAGCCATAATCAATGTCACCACAGTGGCCAAGAAACATGAGGCAGGTACAACGAAGCCAAAGCACCAAGGACCCATCAGATGAAACCTCAGCAGCAGAATGGCTCTCACAACCCACAACCGGGCAAGCCATCTGCAGCAGCAGCAATACTCCAATACATTCCCACACAGTGTTCAAACAACTATATCAGCCACTTCGGCCTCAAGTCCAGACCGGCAACCTCGAGTCCAACTCGGCATATGAGCAACAGAGCCAAACCGACATGAAGAACGGCAATTGAAATCGGCCACAGTTAAGCCAAACCGGCCATAAGTCGAAATCGGCAATTGCAGCGCAAGTCCAAAACGGCATTTGATATACCATGTCAAAGAAAGCCAAACCGCCTCAAAGCCCATCCGCCAAGAAAAATTTTTAAAAATAGCGTAAGAAAGACGCAAAACGGCAACAATCGGCAGACACCCACCGCGTCGAGAGGATCACGAGCAATCAAACTGGACCACGGTCAGCTCTTGAGACCACAGCCAGAAGTCCCCAAACCAGACTGCACGGGCCCCAACCCGTCCAACAGGAGGGGACACATTGGCGAGGAACATCATAGCCAAGAGCGCAGCCCAGCTCACCGTGCCGCATCCAAAGACTAGGGCGAGAGCTATCGAAAAGGCCACAGGAGACAACAAGACCATCAAACAAAGATTCGGATAGAATTCAGCAATCCGCAGCAACCCACCCAAGTTTTGCAACCAAACAAATCTCCGAAATGGCAGCAAAACCAAGGATCCCCACCGCATTAGAAGGATCATTTGCATCTAAAAGGTCTATAGCCAGTTCATCAAGACCACGCCTAAAGCACCCAGCCAGAGCCGCACGGTATCCCCCAAACCGTCCAACAGAGGGGAATACACAGCGAGAGAAACTTCAGGCCAGCAAGCCGGACATTCGATCGCTCCCCGATCCATCAAATAAAGAAAGCCGTCGGTTGCAACCGACTTGGATCCCAAAACCAGATCCAGAAGGCAAGACTCACCAAACTAGCCAGCAACGAAAGCCAAAGCTTTCACAAGGAACCCCGAATAGGGATTCACACAGCCAGACAGACAGAGCAAGGAAGCCCAACATCATCGAAGGCAAAAGACCCGAAAGAAAACCCATAGCGAAGCCAGAGTCTTCATCCCAATCTGAAACACCGAAAAGGAAACATCCTTTTCGAACAAAGAAAACGAGTTCAAATTTCAAAATGAAATTTGAAAAAGAGAGAAACTCTTGCTTCTCTCTCTAACGCCAAGCACCAGGGCAGGAACACCTCTTTCAACAAGGGAGACCAGAACCCTAGATTAACGCATCTAAGGGTGAATCGAGAAGAAGAGAAAGGAAAACAGGGAGAGCTGTCATGCCCAAAGAGGGAGAATCGGACCGAGCTCACATCCACAATCGAAGCCCTTGAGGACGGGAGTCAGAAACCAGGAGAGAACCGGGGCGAAGCAACAGAAACCGGCCAAGGCCGGCCCCGCGCGCCCGGCAGGCGGAAGCCTGGAGCTCACTGAAGACGAGTTCAAATTTCAAAATGAAATTTGAAAAGTAGAGAGAAGCGAGAGCATACGGTCCTTGATTTGGATGAATTTCGAAACGACTGGATTGCATACGGTCGTTTTGTTAGATAGTTCCTCTTAGTTTTTTGAGGAATTCTCTGATGTACCAGTTACTCGGGGTATGCCCTAGCGTTTTATGTTCTAACTCCAAGTCAAAAAACTTGGAGTTATAACATAATTTTTTGTAAATTTTTCTCCCGTTAATCCAAAATACACACTTACTTACCAAAAAAAAAAAAAAAGCATACGGTCGTTTTAGATGAATTACACCTAGGTGTGGTTTTTCTTTTTTCTTTTCACCGGTCCTTGATTTTGTTAATGGTGATGCTCGGGGAATGCCCTAACTCGTTGTTCTAAATCTAAGTTGGCAAAACACTTGGAGTTAGAACATCGTTTTTGTTTATTTCATTTCATTTAATTCATTTAACTTACTTACAAAAAAAAAAAGGCTTACCGCATTTTCCAAGGAACCGCGGCCAAATGCAACTGGTCCTATATCGTCTGGGGTCCAAATCATATTCCATCACATGCGTTTATATTATGGCTTGCCATATTAGGCAAGCTGGCCACGCTCGTCCGAATAGGGAGATTTGTGCATCAAGCCAACATTTGCATTCTATATAAGAATTTTGGAGAAACTCATGATCACCTGTTTTTTTTTTTTTTTGTGTCCTTTCTCCTTTGAGATCTGGGACAATATGTGTCTTCAGGCTGGGATAACCTGGCCATACCAAGAATGGAAGAGAAAATTTGAGTGGATTTCCTGTAGTTGGAAAGGCAAGAATGCCAAGTCACTATCTTTTAGGCTCATTCTTGCTGCTGCAGTTTATTTCATATGGCAAGAACGAAATCGAAGAATCTTCGACGATGCCAGTGGAAGGACCCCCTACTCATATTGCTAATCTCATAATAGAAGCCGTTCGGAGGAAATTAGAAGTCAGTATCAAGGGTTATGATTGCTGCACCAGGAACGTAATTGCGCAATGGAGTTTATCTTTTTTTTTTTTGGAAAGTAAACAATGGAGTTTATCGTTAGATGCTACGGATTGAAAAGCTGGGTTTTGACCTGTTCCTGACATGGAAAGTGTCGGAGTGGACTAGAGAGTGCCATTTTCGACGGAGTGCATTTTATCAAAATAGACGGAGTGCCTCCTTAAAAGACAGAGTGCCTCTTAAAAGACGAAGCCTTCTTAAAAGCCTTTTTTTGGTAAGTAAGTATTTTGGATTATTTGGAGAAAAAATTACAAATTCGATGTTTTATCACCAAGTATTTTGACTTGGGAGTAAAACATAACCCGCTGGGCATACCCCGAGCGACAAGTACATCCGGAAGTACAAAACAGACCTCTTAGGAGACCAACGTTCTATAGAACCTATAGAAAATGAAAAATATTACATCACAAAACAGCGGGTCCAACCCACTGCATCCCAGGACAGCCGGCGCTACAATGACCAGCAGCAACATAGAAAATCACCAATCCAGGTAATCCACATAGCTATGGAAACAATAGCAACTTTGTCATCTCCACCAGCCTTCGTACATCCAAGTCACCAAATGGAACCAGGATAGCTAGCATCCACATCCAGGTCATCCAAAGCAGCAACAACTAATTACATCAGCCAAGAGTATCTTCAGCAGGCTCTGTACAACTCCAGCAGCAAAAAAGCATCCTCCAGCTTATCAAATCCATGGAAACCGCACAGGAAGTGAGTATGAAGAAGCAAGGAAACCGACATCAGTTGCCTTCCAAGATAAAGAGCCGGATTCTGCACCATTCCAGCATCTGTTGCTGAAACAGCATCATAAGAAATCAAGTCACCACCGCAACATGCCGCAATCGACTCAATCTTTGAGTAGCATCCATAGCGATTTTCAGAGCAGTTCAGCCCACCTAGAGCCAAAACCGCACCCAACCAAGACAACTACTACTCCCAGCAGTTCAAAAAATAGCAAAATGGAGGTAACCCCACATAACAAAGAAACCTATGACAGCTACAAGAAACATCAGGGAGATCAAAGAATGATCAATAGCAGAGATCACCAAATGACAAGCAACAACCAAAGATCAAGAACTATCAGCCATCCAAAATTCGTGGACTCCGCCTTAACAAAGAATCCATACAGTGCACAGCAACGCACTACCATCAAACTAATCCCAGCTAATTGTATCCGCCGCAACCAGAGGAAGAAACAACAGCTCACCATCAGTTCAACACGGCATTTGCAGGACATATTCCAAAACAGCCACCACCATCAAAAGCATCGGCATCAGAAAGTGGCTCCCAGGAGCAAAGGTCCAATATTCAAAGTCTCCATCAACTGGACAACATCAGACGACAAAGGTAAGCAAAGACCAAAGATAGTGCTACACTCAACAAGATGCAACAAAGATCAGTATACATCCATCATTAGGAGCAACTTCCATTCACAAGCTACCACCACTTTCATGAAATCAACATCCACATTGGATTCTCATCTACCAGACTAACCAGCTTCCATGCATCCCAAACACCTCAAAGACAAGTAAACCAAAGAAAGATGCCCCATCGAAACAGAGACCAGCTCAAAGAAACTAATCAATGCTTGGGCAACAGTCTCCAACATACACCAAGAGAATCGAGGCCAGAGGCAGAGAAGCGGCTATGTGCCAACAAAGAACAATACAAATGCACGTAACTTCTCACCACAACAAAATCCCTTATGAAAAGCAGAAGGGCAAACCCCCTTATTATTCAAGCCAAAAAGCATGCCAATAGCGCATGCAATAGCACATGGCAGACAATCAGAAACAGGGTCTCAGGAGCAAGACCCAGACAAAAAGAGCCCCAGCAGCAAGTTCCTAAGAGCCAGAGGCGCCCCTGGATTTTCGAGAGGCAGTTTTTTTCTTTTTCCTTGACTTAGGAATCTTCCAACCAGGTTCAATACCCGGCAATTCATCTACCATAGGGTGATTTGAGGAATATTTCAAAGAAATTTTCTTGATAGAGGTAGGGGTAAGCAAATACTCGTCCAAATCCAAGTGGTGATGGTCAATCCCAAATTCAGGGGAGTTAGGAGCCGAGTCCTTAATCTGAGAATGGAGGGAATCATCCAAACATCCGGAGGCCTCCAAAGGGCACCCTTGGTACCCATTGTCAGCTGATGAAGTAACAACCAAATCCAATTGGGTGGGGGGAGAGACCTGGTACACAGGCCGAGAAACCTCCCTAACAGAAGGGAATGGAGCATCGACCGAGACCTGGGAAGAACTATCCAAGCAGGCTTGGTCATCCGAGGATCTTGGGCTTAAAAGCGGCATGGACTCAGCAGGGGGAGCAAGGGATTTAATCCCTGCCGATTGGCACTCAGCAGATGGCACGTAAGGCTGGTCAATCTGCTGGCTACACAACTGCAATAAAGCAGGACAAGAGGCAACTCTGGGGATACGAACCTCAGGAACCGACTCAGCATCCACCGAATTCTCAGACCTCTCAGAAACACTCAGCAGGGAGGCCGCAGTCAAGTTGGGGCCCAGGCCAGTCTCCATAATTTCAGCTGGGACACTAACTTTGGGTAAAACCCCAGCCTCACATCCGCAACATCCACTCCATTTGAGGTGCCAGACGCATCAGCAGGCATAGACAAAACTGATTGGCATTCACTAGCCACTACAGAGGGAGGAGCAGAAACGACAGCCTCAATCAGTGGTTTATCAGAACCCAACTCTAAGTCCCCTTGGACACTTACGTCAGGGACAGCTATGGAGTGGTTAGGACGAGATTTGGCAGGTTGAAATCTAGTCTTCATGGGCATACATTTTGATTCGGTATGACCAATCTTCTGGCATCGAGCGCATCGTGTAGGCTTCCATCCATACTCCACATTTACCATAGAAATTGAATCAGATTCAGGGCATGACTGAATAGCGATACAATTAGGAAGAGGACCATCAATACCAACCTCGACGCAAATCTTGGCAAAAGAGACATTCTCCATTCGGGCTGTCCTGGGTTCAAGTAGCAAAGGTATCCCAATGGCACTTGCAACCCAACTAAGACCGGAATGAGTCCAAAGCTCAATCGGCAGGTTTGTTAATTTGATCCAAATGGGGAAGCGCATGTGTTCCTCCTTTGTTAATGCCAGTCCTGGTGACCATCTCTTGAGGAAAATTGCTTTTCCAGAGAAAAGCCACGGACCCTTCAAGGCGCTTCTCCATCATCTCCAAAGGATGGGAATCGAAAAAAGAAAAACCAGCTTCATTGCCGGCGATGTGTTTGAGCCCAAAACGGGCCCAGATTTTCCTTGCAATGGCCTTAACGGCCAAGAAATGTGGGGGAGAGTCCAGAAAATGCCCAACCAACGTGAAGCCCAATAGCAGAGAGCCTATTTTTTTTTTTTTTTGGTAAGTAAGTGTGTATTTTGGATTTAAGGGAGAAAATAAATTTACAAGAACTATGTTATAACTCCAAGTTTTTTGACTTGGAGTTAAAACATAAAAAGTTAGGGCATACCCCGAGCAACTAGTACATCATAGGATATTTCAAGAAAACCTCTAAGAGAAGAAATCTAAAAGATCGAAAATGATCAAATTCATTATACATAAACAAAATTAAATGCTCCTCAAGAATTCCAGCAGCTGGGTCATCATGCAACACCACACATAACTGGCACACCCACTGAGGCATTCAACTTCAACCCAGCACCACATTATGGTCGTTGTACTTCAGCATCAGCCCACCACTTGGCAGGACCGCAAAAAGAGCACCAGCTTCATGCCAGCCGAGACCTTTCCATCACCACGAGGTGAAAAAAACTGAAAACCAGGTGCAGCATCCAGCCAGCACCCAGTTCCAACCCTATCAGCAACACACACACCGGTAAACACCGGGTAGAAGATGATCAGCTGCATCCCAACACAACCAGCACAGTGCACTGCCCACCAGCATCAATACAAAATAACCCCAAGGCACAAGCATCAATGAACAAAGCTCCAGCCCCTACTGCAACAAAGCTCCATCCGATTCTGCACACCAATCAAGGAAGTACACTAAACAACCTCATCCCAAAAACACCAAGAGCATTTTTCAACCCCGTGCCATCACGATAGCAATATAGCCAAGGCCATAACAATGGGCTGACACCAGCACCCACTTCAGCTTGCCAAACCAGCAAAAAGACAAACAAATCAGCAATGCAACAACAGCAAACACTGGCTGAATAAGCCAGACTGTAGCAATCCAGTGGACTTCAACACAATCTCACCGCAATAAAGCAGCGAACAACAAGGCACCACCTCAACAAGAAAAATTTAACAACCAAAAAGTTCCTCAACCAGCTACTCTGCCCTCATCCGAAGGGTCCCAATCCATAACACACGAGCTCCCCCAACCCAATCAACAAATGGGACACACAGCCAGAGAATAATCAGAGCAACACCAGAGGACATTCGGCTGCGTCAAATCCTTCAAGATGAGACAGCACCCCACAAAAAAGCAAGCCAGCTGCCTAAAACAGCAACAGAGAGCCAGCCAAAACTGACCCAACAGCCAGCCATATAGACCGGCCAATCCTCTGATCTGCGACATATGCATCTGATCTGCATTGCTTCGACAACTGCACATCAGCATCTGCAGCAAGTCACGTTGAGGACCAAAAGTTCGAGATAGCACCATAACAGGTATGGCAGCTATCCAAAAAGAAAGCACACACTTGCTGCAATGCAGAACAAACAGAGACAGCGATCCAACAGCTCCAAGAGCAAGTGCACCAACATCAGCGGGGAGCATCAATAGCAATCCTAGCTATCACAGGCAGCAGCAACAAAAGCTAGCCTAAACCAGAAGAAAGGTCAAAAACACCAGAGCTTTGGGAGCAGACGAAGGAGACCCCAGTCAAAAAATATCCCAACAGAAGAGGCTAAGATCCAGAACTGCCCCTGGATTTTTTAGAGGCAGCTTTTTTCTTTTTCTTAGACATTGAAGTCTTCCACTCAGACTCCGTGCCTTGCGTTTCGGAATTCAGAGCATACTTCTTGGTAATCCTCTGGATAGAGCAAGGGGTAAGCATATACTCTTCAATATCAAAATGGTGATGCTGGAGCTCGGCATCAGGGGAGGAAGGAGACAATTCATTAAGCTGCACATCAAGAGGCCCATCTAACCACCCAAAGCCTTCCGAAAGCCTCAATTGGATTCCAATGTCAGCAGAGGCAGAAGGGGTGCAAGCAATAGGTGCCAGAGAGTCTTGGGATCCGGACCAGGAGGAGCTCGGATCTAAAGAGCCAGCAGTCCAGGGGTAACAGATACCAGCACAGCCCCAGTAGGGGAGCCAATCACTCGACATTCACAATTCTGGGTCTCAATTGTGTCAGCAGTTGGATTCGGGGGGGAATCCTTTTCAAACTGCTAATTACATAGCTGCAAGTTAGCTGGGTAGGAGGCAATTTTGGGGAAACCAGCCACCAAATTGGGGCCTCGGCGAATTGGGGCCTCAGGCGAATTGGGGCCCAGGCCATTATCCAGACCAGCCTGATCCCAAGAAGTCACTGCAGGGACACTAACCCTGGGTATAACCCCAGAATCACATCCAGCAACACCAGTAGCATCAGCAAGATCTGCAATTTCATTGGTTTGAAGAACCAATGGCTTAGAATGGGGGGGCCAGGGGATTCGAGCAGAACCCCAGAGGAAGGGCACTCCACTAGTAAGTCACATCCACCCGTAGCAAAAGGTGATGACACTACTGATTTGCACTCACCATCCACTAAAGAGGGGGAGCAGAAACGACCGCCTCAATCAGTGGTTTATCAGAACCGATTTCCATGACCCCTTGGACATTTTTGTCAGGGGCAGGATTAGAGGGGTTAGAACGAGATCTGCCAGGTTACAATCTAGTCTTCTTGGGCATACATTTTGATTCGATATGACCAATCATCTGGCAGCGAGCACAACGTGTAGGTTTCCAACCATACTCCACATTCACCATTGAAATGGAATCAGATTCGGGGCTAGGTTGAATAGCAATACAATTAGGAAAAGGGCCATCAGTACCAACCTCGACACAAATCTTGGCGAAAGAAAGATTCTCCATTCGGGCTATCCTGGGTTCAAGTAGCAAAGGTATACCAATGGCACTTGCAACCCAACTAAGCCCGGATTGAGTCCATAACTCAAGCGGCAGGTTTGATAATTTGATCCAAATGGGGAAGTGCTTATGTTCCTCCTTCGTCAAAACCATTCCAGGAGACCATCGTCTGAGGAAAATTAATTTTCCAGAGAAAGTCCACGGACCCGCCCGAAGGCAATGCTCCATCATCTCCAAGGTTGGGAAACGAAAAAAGAAAAAGCCAGCTTCGTTACCGGCTATGTGTTTGAGCCCAAATCGGGTCCAAATTTTCCTTGCAATGGCCTTGACGGCCAAGAAGTGAGGGGGAGAGTCCAGAAAATGCCCAACCAAAGTGAAGCCCCATAGCAGAGAACTTTGTTCAATTACCTCGGGAGGAGGTGATAGAGCGCCGTTGGAGTTCCCAGAGTCCTGGTGTGAGAAGAAGGACAGCTCAGAACAGAGACCAGCTTCACCATTCTTGACGACAGCCGCCCAAGAATGGGGGAGAACTGAGCCAGGCTCAGAGCTATTGCAATCGGCCTTCTGATTCAAAGGGGAAGCATTAGTGGCTGGAGCCAGAGAGTTTGGATGTCGGAAGGGAGGACGGAGGGAGGAGCAAGGGTTTTGGGGCGCCGGACGGAGGGAGAAGGGTCGGGCGGCTCCCAGGGGCCCCGGCCATGACCGGCGAGGTCAAAGACGACGAGCCCTTGCAGTTCAAATTTCAAATTCGAAATTTGAAGGTTAGAGAGAAGGAGGAGATTCTCTCTCCATAGCAGAGAGCCTTGTTCAATCACTTCGGGAGGGGGTGATAGAGCACCGTTGGAGTTCACAGAATCGTGGTGTGAGAAAAAGGACAACTCAAACCAGAGACCAACATTACCTTTCTTGATGACAGCCGCCCAGGAATGGGGAAGAGCTGAGACATACTCAGAGCTATTACTGGCGGGCCTCTGAATCGGAGGTTCTAAAGAGGGGGCATCAGGGGCTGGAGCCAGGGCATCCACGGTTCGAGTCGAAGACGGAGGAGGGGAAGGAACTAGGGATTTGGAGGACGGAGGGGGGGGAGGGAGGGAGAACGGGTGGAGCGCCGGCCGGAACCGGAACGGGGGGCCCGAAGGCCGGCCATGACCGGTGAGGTCGGGAACAACGGGCCGAGCAGAACAAATTTCAAATTCGAAATTTGAAATCTAGAGAGAAGGAGGAGAACCTCTCTCTAAAAACTCTCACCAGGGCCTTCTTAAAAGCCGGAGTGCTTTTACCTCAAATGGCCGGAGTCCTTTGGACGGAGTGCTTTTTCTTTGAAAAGACGGAGTGCTTATTAAAAGACGGAGTGCTCCTTAAATGACGGAGTGCTTTTTCCTCAAAAGGCCAGAGTCCCTTGGATGGAGTGCTTTTTCTTAAGAAAAGATGGGGCGCTTCTTTAAAAGGCAGAGCTCTTTTATTATGCAGGTGGAGTTCTTTTCATATTTTTTCGTTTATTTGAACGTTGTGCCAAAGTGGACTTGGTGTGTTCAGGTCGAAGTAAAATTGTGAGTGTATGGCTATGAGGCCGAAGCTGGCATTGGCGGAGTGGCTTTTGTATTTTGAGGCCGGAGTGCCTTAAGTATAAATTGGACGGAGTAGCTATCAAAGAGGCCAGACTGCTTTTTGTATTCCTTATGGGCGGAGTGGCCATAGTGTGCTTATGTAACGACCCAAAATTTGAATAAGGAAATTTTAACCATCGGTCCGATCAACGCCGTTGACCGAAATCCAAAGGTGAAGAAGTCCGAATTGGCATTGAGGAATTGCTGTCGGATTTCCTTAATAAAGTCCGGATTTCTTAATAAAGTCCGATTTCCACAATAAAAGAAGTCCGAACTCCGATTTCGTTGGGCAAATGAAGTCCGGATTTCCTTGTAAAATGATCACTCCGGATTTCCGAGTAAAATGTAAGTCGGACTTGTTGAAGAAGTTTGATTAAGGCAGAAATTTTGGGGAAAGAAAACATTCAATGTCAGATTCCGACGTGTTGGAAAGCTAATTCTCATGGAAATGTACTCCGTTGGAAAATTCCGGAAAAATTATAAATGAGGGTCACCAAACTTAGGGCTATAAATAAGGGCCTTGGGCCTCAAGAATAAGTATCACTAGAAACTCTCCTACAAGTAGAAGGGTGGCTAAGAAAAGTAGAGCAAGCAAGATTCATCCCTATTTTATAAGCTCATGTTTATGTACATTGCTATAAAATTATATGTGTGGAAAATATGTTTTCTTAAGAGCTTATGATGATTTTAAAATGAAACTTCGTTATGCATAATGAAATTTTATCTTTTGATGATTTCTGATAGATATTATAAATTTTGATGTTGATTTTTAAGAACTTATGATGATTTTCTATTCTGCTGAAATCATTTAAAGAGCTTGATTTGCTCTTATTATAATTTGATTTCGGCCTTGACAACCGAAGAGCTCCGGCTTTTCTGTGTTTAAGAAAATATTCTGTTCAGCTGGAAAAAAAAAAACTCCGTCCAAAAGAACTTAAGCTTTAAATGTGCTCCGTCCCCATGTAAAAGAGAACTCCGGCCTTTTTATGAATAATGTACTCCGTTCCCTTGAAAAGTAGTCCGGCCTTCTGTTTGAATAAAGAACTCCGTCCAAAACGAACTCCGGCTAAAGTAAATGAACTCCGGTTTTGAAAGACAACAAACTCCGGCTTTGACTAAAGGAAATGAACTCCGGTTTTGAAAGATAACGAACTCCGGCTTTGATTAAAGGATATGAACTCTGGCTTGAACTAAAATGAACTCCGGCCTTGTAAGAATTCCGGTTTTAGGACTTCGGTCTCTCATTTAAAAAGAACTTCGGAAATTAACAAAATTCTTCCCTCAATAAGAACTTCGGATTCTTTTGAAAATGAGCTTCGGCTTTAATAGATGATATGAACTTCAGTAAAGAACAAGAAAACCTATGGATTATGGACAGCAAGTGGAACTCTTCCGACTTTTGAATTTTTATGATTGGCCAATAAAGAATACGAACCAAAAACCGAGTTTCCATTAAACTTACTGTTAAAGATAGATGAAGGATATTGGAGTGACACTCGAGGATGCCTCCTGGGCCACGGGAGGGGACCTTTTGGTGACATAAGAACTATGGACTATGGCCCGTATACGGGTTAAAGGCATGACCTCCCGCCCGGGAGCATAATGAGGGGATACGGCTTTAGGTTGTGGGGTAGCACACAACCCGTCCTCGATGTTGTCCGCTCCCGTCCGGTCCCTAAAGATTATATGAATTCCGAATGATTTTGATGAAGACAAGATGAAAAGAATATGAACCAAGAAAGAAACAATATCATGATATTATGATCTATACTTTGATTATATGTATGCTTGTGATTTCTGCATGTGAGTATCCTGCTGGGCTTTGTAAGCTCATTCTTGCAAATTTTTCAGATGACAAGCTTATGGAAGACGAAGTTGAGTAGAGTCCTATGGTTATGCGGGCTGGAGCAGATTTTTGGAGTTTTGTTTATTTTGTTTGAGGAAACTTGTAATTTTTGATTCCGCTGCTTATGAATGTTAGAATGTTTCCGTGACATTTTGGGTTTATGAGATTATTAACCTTTAGAATGCATCTCAAGTTTGAATAAAGATAAGAAAAATTTTATGCTCATCTATTTATCTTATCATAAATTATATGAATTAGAATTGACGACGGCTTTTGATAATATTAAAAGTCGGATCGTCACGATTGGTATCAGAGAGAAAACTGAGATGCTTTAGAATAGTTTGAATCAACACGGAAACTTAGGACAAATTTAGTGATGGCAAGAAGAGTGTCATCCTTACTTACATTTTGGGATAAAAAGGCTATTAAGATAGTATTTTTTATAACTAATAAAATTGTTCTTTTCGACGTTTCCAGCCCATGTCTAACAGAGGAAGGAGAAATGTTCAGGATGACAACACTTCAGATGGTGAGGCAAGATATGCAAACCTACTAGACAGAATGGCCGAAGTCATAGAAGCTTTGACTCCGACCAACTCCACCAACTCCGGTGACCACCCCGCCTCGTCCATCAGAAAGGTCGGCCCATCGGTTTACCAATGAACGGATCCTCAACCCGATCCATTGAAGGTCAAACATGGATTCACGATCAAGAAGATATTTGCTTGTAATCAAATGCCCTGCTGGGATATGGTGCTTTATGCCACACATAAGTCAAGTGGGGAAGCACACCACTGTGGGAGATGCGAAAAGGGTTTTCAACATGCCGAGATCGGAGATTAGTTGGGAGATGTTTGAGGTAGCTTTCCGGAGATATACTTTCCTGCAAATCTTCGTGGGAAGAAGGAGGATGAATTCCTTCGCCTAAGGCGGGGAAATCGCTCGGTGGCAGTATGATTCAAAATTTACTCGAATTATCTCGTTATGCCCCTTTCATGGTGGAAGATGAGGAGAGGAAGGTCGAGACGATTCTTTCGGGGATTACGTGATGATATCGGAGACACCTTTCCACTCCGACGTTGACAACTTATGGGGAGGTGCTCGCTAAGGCGGCTATTTATGAGAAAGAATTGGAGAGGGAGCAATGTCTGGACAAATGACTTTCGTTCGTGGCATCCAAGGCCGTGCTAGCGAAGTGCCTTCTAAGAAGGCCGGACCATCAAGGTTCGGCGGGGAATGAGCCGATCGGTGCAGAATTCTCGCATGCGGCTAATGATGTATGTGATCATTGCGGGAGATCACATGGTGGAAAGCCTTTCTACAAGAAATCGGGAGTTTGTTATAACGTGGCAAAGGGGCATATGATCGGGGATTGTCCGGTCGCTAAACAAGTCCCGTGAGTTAAGTCTCCTATCCTGACCAAAGTATTTGCTATTTCTACAAAGGAGGCGTAAAAGTCTACGGAGGTGGTAGAAGGTACACTTTCTATCTGTGACATCTCTTGTCACGTACTCTTTGATTCTGGATCCACGCATTCTTTTGTTTCCCATGAATTTTCGAAGCATCTGACGACCCTTCCCAAAGTTCTTGAATACCCATTAATGGTTGCCTCACTAAAAGGGTCGTCCGTAATATTAAATATAGCATTTTCTGAATGCCCAATAAAAGTAAATGAATTCTTTATGCTTGTTGACTTGGTTGTACTGGAAATGAAAGACTTTGATGCGATCTTGGGGATGGACTGGTTAGCCAGATATCATGCCAAGATTGACTGTTTTCGGAAAAGAGTAGAATTCACCATCCCAGGAAACAAGCCTTTCCACATTCAGGGTGTTCGATGAAAGGAAGCATCATGCTTTATTTCGGCTCTTCATGCATCTGATTAGTGATGGATGCCAAGCCTATCTAGCCTTTGCTAGTGTATCTACAGAAAATCAAGAATCTCTGGCTAGAGAGATTCCGGTGGTACGGGAATTTGAAGACGTATTCACCGATGATTTACCCGGATTGCCACCCCAACGAGTTAGAATTTGGTGTGGAATTGATACCGGGTTCGCACCGATATCCAAACCACCCTATCGAATGGCACCGCTGAACTCAAAGAGTTGAAACAACAACTGCAGGAGTTGCTAGATAAAGGTTTCATCAGGCCAAGCGTGTCACCATGGGGAGCACCTGTTTTTTTTGTCAAAAAGAAGGACGGGACCATGAGATTATGTGTGGATTATCGAGAATTAAATAAAATCACCATCAAGAACAAATATCCTCTGCCGAGGATTGATGATCTCCTTGATCAGCTACAAGGAGCTTGCATATTCTCAAAAATCGATCTTAGATCCGGGTATCATCAGCTCCGGATCTGTAAGGAGGATATAGCAAAGACGGCGTTTCGAACCAGGTATGGGCACTATGAATTCGTAGTAATGCCTTTTGGGTTGACTAATGCTCCGGCTATTTTTATGGATCTGATGAATCGAATTTTCCAACCATACCTGGACAAGTTCGTGATTGTATTTATTGATGATATCCTTGTGTACTCGAAAAGCTCTGAGGAACACGAGGAACATTTACGCACTACACTTCAGATTCTTAGGGAGCATCGGTTGTTCGCTAAGTTGAAGAAGTGCGAGTTTTGGTTGGAAGAGGTAGGATTCCTTGGGCACGTTGTCTCCAAGAAAGGAATCTCTGTCGATCCTATGAAGGTGGAAGCAGTTGTAAAGTGGAACCGGCCAACTTCGACTCGAAGTGCAAAGTTTCTTAGGCACTGCTGGATACTATAGACGATTTGTGGAGAACTTTTCTCAAATCGCCGTGCCACTCACTCAACTAACTAAGAAGGATGCCAAGTTCGAGTGGACCAAAGATTGTGAAGAGAGCTTCCAGACGCTTAAAGACCGTTGACTTGCTCTCCGATCCCGACCATTCCAAACAAGTCGGGAGGATCGATTGTTTCTTCACGATGCTTCAAGATTGGATTGAGCTGTGTTCTAATGTAACACGATCGGGTAATTGCCTATGGGTCGCGACAGTTGAAGGACCATGAAAGGAATTACCCAACTCACGATCTAGAATTGGCCGCAGTGGTGTTTGCATTGAAAATCTGGAGACATTACTTATATGGTGAAAGATTCTTGGTCTACTCAGATCACAAGAGTCTAAAATATTTGTTTTCCCAGAAGGAACTAAACATGAGACAGAGGCGATGGATTGAATTCCTAAAGGACTATGACTGCGAAATCCGATATGAGCCAGGGAAGGCCAACGTGGTTGCCGACGCGTTAAGTAGGCAGCCTGGGATGCTAGCTAGAATGCAGGTTAAGCAAATGGAGATGCTAGATTGTCTCATAAACTATGATGTCCAGCGCTATGTTCATGGGAAGCGGATGATTCTGGCGCATCTAAAAGTTCAGCCAGAATTGATTAATGAGGTTAAAGGATGTCAATCTAATTATTCTTTTCTGGTAAAGATCATGGGCGAGCTGGATAAAGAATCACGAAGTGATTTTCAAATTTTGTCGGATGAAGCTTTGAGATTTAGAAATCGGTTATGTGTCTTAGGATAATAAAGAATTAAAAGAGAAAATTCTTAAGGAAGCCCATCGATCCGTTATACGATCCACCCGAGAGCCAATAAGATGCATCAGATTTTGAAGAAGACATTTTGGTGGAGAAATATGAAAAGGGATATCGCACTTATGTAGAAAAGTGCCTTATATGTCAGCAAGTAAAGGCCAAAGAAAAAACCGTCTCGGGTTATTACAACCAATGCCATTACCAGACTGGAAATGGGAGGATATCGCCATGGATTTTGTGACTGGTCTACCTATGACGCCAAAGAAACATGATGCTATTTGGGTGATTGTTGACCGACTAACAAAGTCAGCCCACTTTCTGGCAATCCGGATGACTTACCCCCTTGGTAAGTTAGCCCAACTGTATGTGAACGAGATTGTCAGACTTCATGGTGTGCCTGCCTCTATTGTATCCGATAGAGACCCTCGCTTTGTTTCACGATTCTGGAAGAGTCTACATCAAGAATTGGGTACTGAATTAAAATTTAGTACTGCTTTTCATCCGCAAACCGACGGCCAATCAGAACGGACTATCCAGATTCTCGAGGATATGTTAAGGGCCTCAGTCCTGGAGATGAAAAGGACTTGGGATGATTCATTGGCTCTTGCAGAGTTTGCATATAATAACAGCTATCAGGCCAGCATCGGCATGGCTCCTTTTGAGGCATTATATGGGAGAAAATGTAGATCGCCAATTCATTGGGAGGAATACGGAGATAGAAGAATTTTGGGTCCAGACATTATCAAGGAGTCGGCAGAAAAGATAAAGATATTACATGAGAATCTCAGAGTAGCCCGGAGCAGACAAAAGAGCTATGCAGACCGGAGAAGATCGGCATTAAAGTTTGAAAAGGGCGATTTTGTGTTTCTGAAAGTATCACCGGCCAAGGGAAAGTACAGATTCGGAGTAAAAGGAAAACTGAAGCCTCGTTTTATTGGGCCTTTTGAAATCCTGGAAAAGATTGGAGAAGTAGCTTACAGACTTGCACTGCCTCCAAACTTGGCTGAAGTACATGATGTGTTTCATGTGTCTATGCTTCGAAAGTATGTCCATGATCCTACTCATGTAATTGAGTATGAACCTCTGACGGTCGACAAGGACTTATCCTATGTAGAAGAACCAGTGGAAATCTTGGATCGTAAGGAGCAGAGATTACGCACCAAATCAATCGCTCTAGTAAAGGTGCTCTGGAAGAATCACACACCGGAAGAGGCAACTTGGGAACGAGAGGAGGAAATTCGGAACAAATACCCATATTTATTTTCTCGAGGTTAGTAACTTTATTTAAAATTTTGAGGACGAAATTCTTATAAGTGGGGAGATTGTAACGACCCAAAATTTGAATAAGGAAATTTTAACCATCAGGTCCGGTCAACGCCCGTTGACCGAAAATCAAAGGTGAAGAAGTCCGAATTGGCATTGAGGAAATTGCTGTCCAGATTCCTTAATAAAGTCCGATTTCCATAATAAAAGAAGTCCGGATTTCGTTGGGCAAATGAAGTCCGGATTTCCTTGTAAATGAACTCGGATTTCCGAGTAAAACGCTGCGTCTTTGTTGAAAGAAAACACTCTGATTCCCGACGTGAAAACGCGTCGGATCACTCCGGATTTCCGGCAAATGTAAGTCCGGACTTGTTGAAGAAGTCCGTCCGCAGTTAAGGCGAATTTTTGGGAAGGAGCAGCATTCAATGTCTCAATTCTAGTTTTAGATAATTTAACTCCGGTTTTGAAAGACAACGAACAAATTAAACTTTGACTAAAGGAAATGAACTCCGGTTTTGAAAGATAACGAACTCCTGCTTTGATTAAAGGATATGAACTCTGGCTTGAACTAAAATGAACTCCGGCCTTGTAAGAATTCCGGTTTCAGGACTTCGGTCTCTCATTTAAAAAGAACTTCGGAAATTAACGAAATTCTTCCCTCAATAAGAACTTCGGATTCTTTTGAAAATGAGCTTCGGCTTTAATAGATGATATGAACTTCAGTAAAGAACAAGAAAACCTATGGATTATGGACAGCAAGTGGAACTCTTCCGACTTTTGAATTTTTATGATTGGCCAATAAAGAATACGAACCAAGAACCGAGTTTCCATTAAACTTGCTGTTAAAGATGGTTGAAGGATATTGGAGTGACACTCGAGGATGCCTCCTGGGCCACGGGAGGGGACCTTTTGGTGGCATAAGAACTATGGACTATGGCCCCGTATGCGGGGTTAAAGGCATGACCTCCCGCCCCGGGGAGCATAATGAGGGGATTTTTTTTTTTGGTAAGTAAGAATTTTGGATTGATGGGAGAAAAAATTACAAAATCGATGTTTTAGCTCCAAGTTGTTTAACTTGGGAGTAAAACATAACCACTGGGCATACCCACTCGGAAATAAGTACAAACGCGGTACAAAATGTGACTTTAGAGGCCAACATTCTACGCAACCTATAGTAAATGAAAATATTACATCACAAAAACAGCTGGGTCCAACCCACTACTTCCATCAACAATTTACAAGATATCCGATCGCAGATCAACCATCGAGCAAGACGCATCAGCAAGGAAAAAAGCAAGAGCATCTAATTTCCACATCCAAAGGTCAACCAGCCTACTAAGCAAAATTCCAAGCATCATGGTCATCGGCTCGAGAACCCACACTTTTGAATGTTGCAAAGCAACATCAAGATTGGCTAATAAAGAATCGCAGGGACCCATCTTCATCATAAATGTTAAAGATAGACAAAACCAAAATCAAACTAAACCGACAATGATCCCACCCGGGAAAGGGAAACGAACCACCCAACACAGATAATCGCACCAAGAATAAACAAAAATCACCTCACACCGGGAGCATAATGAAGATTTAGCGCTCCAAGAGTGTGTGTCCATAGTCAACAGCAGGTAAAGATTCCATGTATAAACATCAGAATCAACCTACACAAAAGCTAAATGTTGCAAAAAGAAAGCAACATCAGCATAAACTGGCTTAATTAAGCCAGTAATCGCATGTGAGTATCCTGCTGGGCTTTGTAAAGCTCATTCTTGCAAATTTTATCATGATGACAAGCTTATGGAAGACGAAGTTGAGTAGAGTCCTATGGTTATGCAAATTTTTCAGGATGCTGGAGCAGATTTTTGGAGTTTTGTTTATTTTGTTTGAGGAAACTTGTAATTTTTGATTCCGTCGCTTATGAATGTTAGAATGTTTCCGTGACATTTTGGGTTTATGAGATTATTAACCTTTAGAATGCATCTCAAGTTTGAATAAAGATAAGAAAAATTTTATGCTCATCTATTTATCTTATCATAAATTATATGAATTAGAATTGACGACGGCTTTTGATAATATTAAAAGTCGGATCGTCACAGCTTAGGCCGGAGTTAATTTGTGAGCGCATGCTTATGAGGACGGAGTTGGCCTTGTCGAAGCAAAATTGTGAGTACAAGGTGATTAGGACCGGAGTGCGTTGGTTTCGGAGTGACTTGATGAAGCCGATGTGGTGATCATCCGAAGTAGCATGATGATGCTGAAGTTTTTTTTTTTTTGGTAAGTAAGTATTTTGGATTAAAGGGAGAAAAAATTACAAATTTCGATATTTTACGCCAAGTGTTTTGACTTGGGAGTAAAACATTACCCGCTGGGGCATACCCCGAGCGACAAGTACAAACGGGGGTACATAACTGACCTCTAAGAGGTCGACATTCTACAGAACCTATAGAAAATGAAGAATATTACATCACAAAACAGCGGCACCAGCCCACTGATCCCAAGACAGCCGGCGCTGCAGTTAACCAACAGCTACATTTATCGTAACCGCCAGCCTTCGAACAGCCAAGTCACCACATGGATCCAGGATAACAAGCATACACATCCAGGTCATCCAATTCAGGATCGCCTGATTATCAGCCAAGATCATCATCAAGATCTCATCGATCTACAGCAAAAGAATAAAAACCAGCCTCCAGCTAATTAAGCAAGGAAACCGACATCAGCTGCCTTCCAGCACAGCTCCCGAAATCTGCACCATTCTAGCACCAAATCCAGAGACTGGCATCAAGAGTAATCACGTCTCCACCAGCTCCAGCCAAACCTTCTCCAGGCATACCAAAAAACCATCAGAGCCAATTCAGCCAAGTTTAATCCATTTGCAGCAGGATCAACGCCCACCAGCAAGTGGCATCAACATCAAAAAAGGCACCCTACAGCATAGGGCCAAATCCAACACCGCCAGCAGCAGGACCGGCCCGAATGCAAGAACTCACCGCAGTACACGCACCTAATAGGCAGCTGCAACACACCCCCCCAAATACCATCATCGATTCAACCAGAAGGGGCACACCACATATAAGCCTATGCATCCCAGGAAAAGTCATTCAGCCAAATTTCCAACAAAACTCAGCTGCTTTCCATCTGCCAGCCTGAACAGAATCAAAGCTTCAAACAAGATGCTGCCAGCATTCAGCCAATTTGCATCATCACGCAGCTACAACACAGCAAACCTTCAGAACAGGACTAGGTCCCACCATTAGCTATAAGAGCCTACCAGATTCAACATAAGACAATCGATCTGATGCAGCATTCAGCAACCCATCTAATAAGATTTCCATCAGCAGCAAAGTAAAACAAAGCCCCAGATCTACCCCAAACAATCCAATGAAACCGACAATCTCCAACACTATCCAAAGGAGCTGCATAGATGGAAATTCCAGCTTCATGTTCAGAGGCATACTTGCATCAGCTGGGTCCAGAGAAAACAGACAGCATTATTACAGCTGCAACAGGGCCAGCAGATTAGGTTCCAGCCAATACAGCAAAAAAGGAAGCAGCAAGGCACAAAGACCCCCCTTCCAAACCTGCAGCAGCAGGTTTTTATGCATGAGAAGTCCGGTTTTTCATGGAAGCAGCTTTACGCCGCCTCCCAAACTTGTACTAACGCCAAGGTGCTTCAGACGGGATCATAAAGGCATTGCCATGATGATGCTGAAGTGGTGATGATTCGGAGTAGTATGGTGATATCGATGTTGGGATTTTGTCGATTTTGTTGAACATTGTCCCCATGGAGGACCCCTAGGTTGTGTGTCTTTTTTTGTGTGTGTATTTTGATGTACAAACTGCTCGGGGTATGCCCTAGAGTTTTATGTATTAACTCCAA